>JADRCC010573001.1:0-17248 GCA_019843855.1 Hylomyscus alleni | reverse complement strand
TCCAGAAAACCAAATAATCCTATTAAAAATGGGGTAGAGGGCTAAACAAAGAATTCTCAACTGACGAGTACCGAATGGCTGAGAAGCACCTAAAGAAATGTTCAACATGCTTAGTCATCAGGGAAATGCAAATCAAAACAACCCTGAGATTCTACCTCACACCAGTCAGAATGGCAAATATCAAAAACTGAGGTGACAGTAGATGTTGGTGACGTTGTGGAGAAAGAGGAACACTCCTTCATTGCTGATGGGATTGCAAGCTGGTACATCCATCCTGGAAATCAGTTTGGCATTTCCTCAGGAAAATGAACATAGTGCTGCATAAAGACCCTACTATATCACTTCTGGGTGTATACCCAGAAAATTCTCCAACATGTAATAAGGCCACATGCTCCACTATGTTCATAGCAATCTTATTTATAATAGCCAGAATCTGGAAACAACCCACAAGTCCCTCAACAGAGGAGTGGATACAGAAAATATGGTGCATTTACACAATGGAGTAGTACTCAGTGATTTAAAACAATGAATTTATGAAATTCTTAGGGAAATGGATGGACCTCAAGGATATCATCCTGAGTGAGGTAACCCAGTCACAAAAGAACCACATGGTATGTACTCACTGATAAGTGGATATTAGCCCAGAAGCTCAGAATACCCAAGATACAATCCACAAACTACAAGAAACTCAAGAAGAAGGAAAACCAAATTGTAGATAATTCAATCTTTCTTAGAAGGGGGAACAGAATGTCCATGGAAAGAGTTGCAGAGACAAAGTATGGAGCAGAGACTAAAGAAAAGACAATTCAGAGACTGCCCCATCTGGGAATCCTTCCCATATTCAATCACCAAACTCAGACACAATCATGGCTGCTAGGAAGTGCTGGCTGACAGGAACCTTGATATAGCTGAGAAGCTCTGCCAGTGCTGGATTAAGACAGAAGTAGCTGCTAACAGCCATCCATTGGAATGAGCACAGGACCCCAACAAATTGGCTAGAGAAAGGACACATGACACTGAAGCATTTTATAGCCCCTTAGGAGGAACAACAATATGAACTAGTACCCTCAGAACTCCCAGAGACTAAACCACCAAATAAAGAATACTTATGGTGGGACTCATGGCTCCAGTCACATATGTAGCAGAAGATGGCCTAGTCAGTCATCAATGGGAGGAGAGGCCCTTTGTCCTGTGAAGGCTCTATACTCCAGTGTAGGGGAATGTCAGGGCCAGGAAGCAGGAGAGTGTGGGTTGTTGAGCAGGGGAAATGGGAGGGAACAGGTTTTTTTTTTTTTTTTTTCCAGAGGGGAAACCAGGAAAGGGGATATCATTCAAAATGTAAATAAATATCTAATAAAAATCATGAATAAAATTTTCCAAGAAAATAAACATACTAGGACATGGTAGTCAATTAATGTTGCCTATGCTTTCTTATTGCAAATTTTTTCGTACTAGTTTAGGTGGAATGGTCACTGAAGAGTGTGAAAACAATTAAAATTTCATAGAATTAGAGACTGTAAAGATTGGTGTAGAAAGGTGCTAGAATGTTAGTGGCCCTGGAAAGCACACACACACACACATAACACTCCCACACACGAAAACTCACATTTAAATTCTTAAAGTAACCTTACACAATCTTTATTATTATTATTTTTGTTATTATTCTTGGCACATACTTTATGTGACTCCCAATTAACTGCCAGTAACTGTGGCTCTATGTGGTTGAAACCCTCTTCTGGTCCCCTTGATACCTACATTTTAAATACTACAAAAACTATAAACCGTATCCTGGCTAATATTTAAATATGCCATGATTGGATCTATTTTTCAGAGTTAGCATTGTATACTCTCTCTAATTGAGTTAGAGTTCCTCTCCTGGCCGACACCACTACCAATATGGTCACCCAACATTCTGCATGCCCATTTCTATGTAGAGCCATTAGAGATGCTACTGCCTCGTCAGCAGATTGACAGAGGTATTTCCTGGTTCCCATGATTAAAGTTGTCATCATCTCACTGGCACTATTACAGATGCCATCAGCTGTGAATCACTATCATAAGTGCCATATAATGGGCATCACCATTAAAATATCATGTAGTAGACCTTAGCGGTGCAGGGACTACCACCTGGAATGCACCATTGAAGATGCCATCATATGAATGTTGAAATTACTGATATTATTAATAGTGTAGCTTCCGTAGAGGTACCATTGACTGGAATTTACTACTGGTGATGAAAAAACCTAGGTCTGCCATGGGAAGGCACCATCCTATATGCTCCGTCACAAGTGATTGCCTTATGTGGAAGCACACTACAACTGCCATTACCGAGGCTTCACCATTGCAGATGTCAAAGTGTGAACCCCATCACGGGGACATATATCTACGGGATGTACATTGGAGATACAATTACTTGGAGTTCATTGCTTGAGATGTTATATCTTAGTGTTTACTACTGAAGATACCAGTTCTTGGGACATCAACATTAGAGATATCATGAATTGGGTCCATTCATTGATTCTATTGTCTCAGACATCACCTTTAGAGATGTTATTGAATGACCTCACTTGGCAAGATAACAGTTTAACATTGTAGAAACCATGGCCTAAGCAATATCATTTAAGGTCTCAATTCAGTGGCCCCACCATCAGAGATGTCAAGACCTGTATCAACCTTTAGTAATTTGACAGTTTTTTTTAAAACTTGGATATTTTATATACTTACATTTCAAATGTTATCCCTTTCCCAGTTTCCCCTCTGGTAACCCCCATCCCATCCTCCTCTTCTTGCTTCTCTAAGAGTACTCCCACCACCCAACCACTCCTGCCTCCCTGACCTGACATTTCCCTACACTGGGGCACCAAGCCTTCCCAGGACCAAGGGCCTCACCTCCCATTGATGTCCAAAAAAGCCTTCTTGTGCTACATATGCAAATGGTTCCATGAGGGTGTTCCTCCACCCACACACCCAGTCCCACCTCCCTGCTCTCCATTCCCCTACATTGGGGCATCTATGGAGCCTTCATAGGACCAAGGACCTCTCCTTCCATTGATGCATAAAAAGGCTGTCCTATGCTACATATGCAGCTGGAGCCATTTTCCTTCATTGATGGCTTAGTCCCTGGGAGTTCTGGGACTCTGGTTGGTTGATGTTCTTGTTCTTACTATGGGGTTGTGAAGCCCCTCACCTCCTTCAGTCTTTTTTTCTAACTCCTCCATTGGAGACATTGAAGCCAGTCCAATGGTTGACTGTGAGCACCCTCCACTGTATTTGTCAGGCTCTAGAAGAGCCTATCAGGGGATGGCTGTATCAAGCACCAGTCAGCAAGCACTTCTTGGCATCTGCAACAGTGACTGGGTTTGATATCTATATATGAGAAGGATCCCTAGGAGGGCAGTCACTAGATGGCCTTTCCTTCAGTCTCTGCTCCAACTTTGTCTCCATATTTTCTCCCTTGAGTATTTCATTTCCCCTTCAAAGGAGGACTGAAGCATCCATACTTTGGTCTTCCTTCTTGTTGAGTTTCATGTGGTCTATGAACTCTATCTCTGGTACTCCAAGCTTCTGGGCTAATATCAACTTATCAATGAGTGCATACCATGTGTGTTCTATTGTGACTGGGTTATCTTACTCAGGATGATATTTTCTAGTTCCAACCATTTGCCTAAGAATTTCATGAAGTCATTGTTTCTAATAGCTGAGTAGTACTCCATTGTGTCAATGTACCACATTTTCTACATCCATTCCTCTGTTGAAGGATATCTGGTTTCTTTCAAGCTTCTGGCTATTATATAAATAAGGCTGCTATGAGCATAGTGGAGCATGTTTCCTTGTTATATGTTGAAGCATCTTTTGGGTATATGCCTAGGAATGGTATAGCTGAGTCCTCAGGTAGTACTATGTCCAATTTTTTGAACTTCAAGTTTTGGAAGAAAGAAATTGAAGATGGAAACCTCTCCCATGCTCATGCATTGGCAGGATTAATATAGTAAAAATGGCCATATTTCTGAAAGCAATCTACAGATTCAATGCAATCCCCCATCAAAATTCCAACTCTATTCGTTATAGAGTTAGAAAGTGCAATTTGAAAATTCGTTTGAAATAAGAAAAAACCCAGAATAATGGAACTATTCTTAACAATAAATAGAATATCTAGGGGAATCACCATACTTGACCTCAAGCTGTGTTTCAGAGCAATAGTGATTAAAAACTGCATGATATTGGTACAGAGATAGGCAGGTAGATCAATGGAACAGAACTGAAGATGCAGAAATGAAGCCACATACTTATAGTCACTTGATCTTTGACAAAGTAGTTAAAACCATCAAGTGGGAAAAAGACAGCATTTTCAACAAATTGTACTGGTTCAACTAGAGATCAGCATGTAGAAGAATACAAATCAATCCACTCTTATCATCCTGTACAAAGATCAAGACCAAGTGAATCAAGGACCTCCACATAAAACCCAATACACTGAAAGTAATAGAAGAGAAAGTGGAGAAAAGCTTTGAATATATGGGCACAGTTTAAAATTTCCTGAACAGAATAACAATGGCTTATGCTGTAAAATCAAGAATTGACAAATGGGTGCTCATAAAATTCAAAGCTTCTGTAAGGCAAAGGACATTGTCAATAGGACAAAAAGACAAACAATAGATTGGGAAAAGATCTTTATCAATCTTACATCTGATAGAGGACTAATATCCAATATATACAGAGAACTCAAGAAGTTAGACTCCAGAAAAACAAATAACCCTATTAAAAAGGGTATTTAGAGCTAAACAAAGAATTCTCAACAGAGGAAGACTGAATGGCTGAGAAGCACCTAAAGTAGTATTCAACATCTATAGTCACCTGGGAAATGCAAATCAAAACAACTCTTAGATTCTACCTCAGAGCAATAAGAATGGTCAAGCTCAAAAGTGGAAGTGACAGCAGATGCTTGCCATGATGTGGAGAAAGAAGAATACTCCTCCATTATTGGTGCTACTGTAAACTGGTACAACCACCGTGGAAATCTTCTGGTGGTTCCTCAGAAAATTGAAAATTTAACAGTTTTGAGCTTCATTCTTTAAGACCCCATTTACTAGGCCTCAGCAATAAAGCTGAGCTCCACCATTGAAAAAGCCATCTAGTGGACCTCAACATTATACACATTTTCAACTGGACCACACCTTTAGAGGTGCTATGATCCAAACATCACAATTGTAGATGCCACTATCATGCATTCTCCATAAAGATATTGTTATCTGGACTATATTATTGGAGATGCTCTTCTGTAGGCATCATCATTAGATATATGACTCCCTTGAACCATTTTTAATGCTGTAGCCTCAGTCAAGTTTTGCAGTAATTTGTAATGCTGTCATTTTCACTGTGGCAATAGAAAATATCTTCATTTTCCTGGCTTTGAAAAGTATATTTTATCAACTGAAAGTCACATTAGAGCTGACATGGTTTGCAAACCAAGATTTTAGATGTCATCATCTATATAAGACAAAGATACTCTCACATTTTTTGCTACATTGCTGTGAAGAGGCACCATGACCAAGGCAACTTACAAAATAAAGCATTTAATTGGAGCCTACTTACAATTTAATATGATTAGTCCATGATCAGCATGGTGTTGAGTGTGTTCCCAGGAAGGCAAGCAATGTTGAAATGATGAGAAATACATCCTACAGAGAGCATACAAATAAACAAACACTGGGCCTACCTGGAATTCTGAAACTTCAGAGAGCCCACTTACAGATGTATACACTCTCCAACACTAACATTCTTCCTATTCCTTCTCAAATAGTTCTACTAACTTGAATCAAGCATTCAAATACATGAGCCTATGGGGCTAATCTCATTCAAACCTCTATAGATGCCATTGCTTGTCTCCACCTTTAGAAATGTCATGACATTGACATCACCATTATAGATGTCATTTCAATGTCACCATTAAGGATTCTATTCCTTGAGCATTAATAATTGAGTCACACCTTTTGGAACTAACCCTTAGAGAAGTCAAATTTTGTACCCATCCTTTAGTGATGTCCATTATGTTGATACGAACAGTGCCAATATCATTAACTTGAACTCATAATAGGTTTTATTTTTCTTCTGGATTTTACAATTAGATATGCCATTGAATGAACCCATTACTAGAAAATTGATAAGCTAGAATTTGACAGAGAATTACTATCACCTTGGCCACACCACTGATTTGGCATGGACTGTTGCCACAATTTTATAGATGTCATCACCTGGGAGTTACCATTAGAGATATTATTGCTTTTAGAAATTAGAGACACCATTGCCTTTGTGCATCAGTATTTGAGATGTCATCACCAGGACTTCATTACAGATTATATTATTTAGACCACATTATTGATTTTGTTATCACTTGTGTTGTAATTATAGTAGCACTATAGTAGCCTGGCTTTGCCATTAAAGATTCCATTGTTTGCATCTTAAGATTAAGCAATCCATTTCCTTGACATCAATATTATAGATACTATCTCTTTGAATTCCAAAATCTAGATGCCATTAAATGAGCCAACCACAGGAAAATCAATTTATTGGACCTCAAATTAGAGATAGTACCACATAGACTACCCTTGGTGCAGTCATCATCAGGGCCTCTCCATTATGTGTATAATCACTTTGGCTTCACCAATATATAATACTATCAAGTAAATGTACCATTGCATGTAACTCACTATTGGAGATTTGACTATCTCACCATTAAATATGACAAAGTTTAAGACCTCACCTTTGAACAGCATGTCACAGTGTGTCACCATCAATGATGGTTTAGCCAAAACATCACATTTATGGATATAATTGTCCATTCTACACCAGTGTATGATCTCATTGTTGTTTAAGTATCTGTACCAATAGAGCTATCATTTCCTGCGACTTTCTACTAGAGATTCAGTTGCCTGGACTACATAATAAGAGATTACAAAATCTGGGGTACATCATTGGAGATGATATTTACTGGATTTCAACTCTGTAAACATAATTTTGTGAGACATATGATTAAAGATTTCATCAATTGAGTCTTTGCATTACTCATTACGTTATCTCGGGCTTCATCATTAGACCTACAATCAAATAGTTGCAACCTTTGAGAAGTGTATCTATTGCACCACAAGTTTAGAAATAATTTTGTCTCTATAATACCCCTGAAGCTGCTGCTGCCTATAATTTCACCCATTAGAAATTCAAAACCCTATACCAATTATTACTAGTTTTATTTTCTTGAAGGTCACAATTAGAAAGTCCTAGGTCGAATTGTCTAGACACCATAATCTTTGCATAGCCACTCTAGATATCATTTTTGGGGTTTTGCTTCTAAAGACACCATTGCCATAGATTTTATTACCTGTGCTTTTCCATTAAAGTCGCTATGGTCTGAATACAATGGGTATATCATCTACTGGGAATAATAGTTAGAAATACCAAAGTTTGTGCCGCACATGCCGATCTGCCATCACTCTATTGTCAGAGATGCTGTTACCTTGAACTTATTATTATTGATGCCACCACCTGACTCTCACTAATAGAATATACCAACAGTTTGAAAAAATCAATCAATACCATCATTACCATCCATCACCTTGGCTGCATTATTGGAAAGACCATTGAGTGGCCTGGAGCTTGTTATTCATGTTACTGTTACCTGTGCTGGGCCAATATAGACACCATCACCCAGGCCTATAATTATACAATCCATCATGAGAGTCTCAGTGACAGAGATGCCCCAACCTGTACTCCTCTATTTTGGATGCCATCACCAATACTGACAACCAGTGATGCCATCACTTTTTATTTCATCATCAGATATTTCATCACTGGAATCTGTCAGATAGAATCCAGTTGTTTCCCAGTGCTACAGATGATATAATCATGGCCTGATCATCAAAGATGTCATCTCCCTGGCTTCAGCATTAGAAAGAATCTATTGCCAGGTCTTTACTATAGAAGATGCCATAAACTAAGTCTCATTTTTTCAGATTCCCTTCTTTAGTTACTACCAATATGAATGTTATTTCCTGGACACAACCACTGTAGATTGCATTTTGAGAGCTATACCTTTAATGATACAATTCCTACAGCCCTGCTACTAGAAATGCTTCACCCTAATCAGAAAACATATCTCCCTAAGTTAATGTAAGCTGCCAACAATATAAGTTTATTAAAACTTGGAGTTAAATAAAAAAGTTTAGGGTATATATCTGTGCTTCTCAACTTCAGTGAGCAGTTTTTTAATGTGCTCAATGTGAAACATCAATTGGTATACTATCAGAGAATCACATATCCACTAAATGGATAATGTGACCATTCTACTCAGTCATATGGAATTTGTGATGAGAAGAAAGAACAATATTTTGGATTTATATGAATACTGACGATAAATCTATTGAAATTGTTTTCTAAGATATTGATGTTATTGGGGGGAGAGGTAAAGAGTGCAAGTTTTATAGGAAGAACACCAAAACATTGCAAGATAGTAAAAGTTCTAGTAAATTTTAGTCATAAGATATTCAAAACAATGAGGTATGTAAAGAAAGTTCATAGAAACATGGGTCTTTGAAAGATAATATACTTTGGAATGGAAAAGAACTTTCAGGAATTTGCCTATTTTACAGCTGGTAGTATTTTGTGAGAAGTGATGGAAACTCTTCTTGGGAAGAACTATTTCGAAGGAATAGATTGATTTGTGTTTCTCTTTGAATTTCACTCGTGGTCCCACTTTTCTTATGCCCTTCCTATTCATCACAAAAACAAGGTGTTTCTTTTCCACACAATAACACTTTTATATATTCTTTCCAAGCACATAGAGCTAGATGACCACAGGTAAGTCTTTGAAGCTAATCTTTCTCTTTTTTAAAAGATTTATTTATTTATTTATTTATTTATTTATTTATTTATTTATTATATGTAAGTACATTGTAGCTGTCTTCAGACACTCCAGAAGAGGGAGTCAGATTTGTTATGGGTGGTTGTGAGCCACCATGTGATTGCTGGGATTTGAACTCAAGACCTTCAGAAGAGCAGTTGATGTTTTTAATCACTGAGCTATCTCTCCAGCCCCTGGATCTTTCTTTATATTTCCTTTGTAGGGTATTTTGAGCAAAGTGACCAGAAAAAATATATATCAATATTAGCACTAAAAGTATGGCCATTGGTATAAATAAAGATGGCCATATAGCTCTAAAACCTTGAATTTTGTTTATGACTAGAATTTAGGAAAGATTTCTAAATTAACCTAGAGAGGCCTTAGTATACTGTAATCAGGGAACAGTGGAAGATTCCAATAGCATAAAAGATAATATAACTGCAAATTGTTAAAACTGTGCTCATAAGGTTTTATGTGGCAATGACAACTTTAGGTAAAATAGCACTAGAGTCCATCTGTATTTCACACTGGCAAGGCATCCATATTTTGCCTATTCCCTGAGGCTTTGCATGAGGCTGAATTTTAAAGCTGTTTCTAATTAATTTTGTGGAAGAAATTTCAAGGCTGGATAGAATTCAGGTTGTATAATGATTAATGTTGACTGTTCTGATCATGAATTAGAGACTTGGGAGCAAAAATTAGAACATGAAAATGATAAACTTGTAATTTGCCAAAATTAAAAAAACAAAAGTTATGTAAGTAAAATTAGGTCAGATAAAACTAAGTTGGTTTCTAAAGACATTATTATGTTTACAAAGAATCCTAAACATATTTGGTTTAAGTAGTTTTTATTGCTGTGAAGAGACACCATGACCATCACAACTCTTTTTCTTTTTTCTTTTTTTCTTTTTTTTTGATTTTCAAGGCATGGTTTCTCTGTGTAGCCTTGCCTGTCCTGGAACTCACTCTGTAGACCAGGCTGGGCTCCAACTCAGAAATCGGCCTGCCCCTGCCTCCCAGGTGCTGGGATTATAGGCGTGTGTCACCACTGCCCGGCCATCACAACTCTTGTAAAGAAAAACATTAAATCAGGATGGCTTACAAATCAGATGTTTAGTCCATGATTGTCATGAATAGAAATATTTATTCTTTATCATTATATTTTAGAAGTATGTTTTAAATTTTATAGGTACCCATGGCTATGTGTCCACACTGAGTCACAGGAAATATCAGAAATGTAATTTTAAAACCTTTTAGCGGCTCAGAAAGGGACTAAGTGTAATCTGGATTATCAGGTGCCACAGGCCTTTGAAGGGAAATGTCAGTACATGGTTTAGACAGTAAATGTGTCACACATACTCATGGATTGAATATTTTGCCATTTGATAGTATTTGGGGCATCAGGTAGAAGCTGGAAGAGAGGAAGTCTGTCTCCTCAGAGAAATTACACCATATAGAATGCAGTTCATTCGCACCTCACATTTCTTGTCAACTCTGAAAGTAAAGAAGTTGCTCTTGCAAAATTACTGCTATCATTATGCATTTACTAAGCAATTGGTATCATGCGACCATGAAATGAACTCCCTGAAAGTGAGCCAGAATGGTCTCCTTGAGTTGTTTTCTTTTGGTATTTTCTTAAGATTGACCCAAAAGATCAAGAACACAAATAGATAATAGGATCTAGACATATTTCCACTATGATAGCTTTGTGCCCATAGTATACTGTGTGGATCCTGTAACATGGGGGCATACGTTAATGAAAGATGAGAACAAAACGTTGACGTCTCAGGCATGCGTACACACATGGAATGTGTGAGGTGCTAGGCCCTGAGAAGAGGAGTTCCCACTGGAGCCATTTTTGGACAAGAACACTGAGGATGAGAAAATGATTATTTTTTTACATGAAGGATCACAAATAATAGAGTGATATATGAATCAATTTAGCATGATTACAGGTATCTTGATTCATACTCAACATCATTGTCAGGCCAGAATATTCAAGGTTAGTTTCTTGAAAGAAGGATAAATCAAGAAACCTGCTACACTGGCACTTGGAACTTACCAGTTGTACCCCAAGTAATGTTATTAGTTTAAGAAAAGCAAGTTCCTTGTGGCTGAATGAAGTCATTTTTATGATAAATTCTTTCTGACTCAAAGTAGAATGATCCATGTGATCTTGCAGACCATTTGTGTCAGGTAATTGCTCCAAGAAATTGTGATTTCTTCTGTCTTAAATCTATCTGCCTCTCAAAGCAAACTGGAGTCATTTTCAGACACCAGAGCCAGTTTGTTCTGAAACAGCCAGAAACTGAAACAGAATATAATATACTACATGAGGGTAGATGGGTTAACTCTTGTTTAATACAATGTATAAAAATGTATTATAGTGCAGTCAAGGTCTGGTTCTTAACACACAAATTGTGATGTGACATTACTATTACTAAGAAAAACTTACAGTACTGTCTATTCCATTCAAAAGTGTGTGAGTTTATTTGCACCAATGAACTTTTTCAACGTTACACATTTTTCTAAAATCTTTTATGTGAATATGATTTCCTGCTCAGAAAATTAGTGAGAACTTCTAAAAAAGGGATCTTTAGCTGCATTTTTTTAAATTATGTTTTAAAAAGTGAGTGTAAAAACGAATTAGCATTAACATGAATGTTAGGGTTAAAATGATGGGACCTGGAACATCGAGAAAGATAAATAAGAGTGAGTAAGAAATGACCAAGGAAACCAGATAAGAGTAGGAAGATGAGCTCTGAGGAAAATATCTCATATACGCATAAAATATGCATACATGTATGCAAACACATATACACACACACATATATGTATACCAGAAAGTATATCTTTCTCAGACATCAGGCCTTGATGTCTCAAGGTTATAAATTCTATTAATAATTCTGTAAGTCATGATAGTCTATATTCTTAAAGACTGACACATGTTTTTTCTCATCCTAGAAGACAAAATTATACATTCTTTATATCAGGATTTGTAGTATTTTGTAATGTATTCTACATGTATTTTTTAAACCACTTTGTTTAATTAACATGTTTAGAAATTGGCCAGTTAACTGAAAAGTTCTCCTTATAGTCCTGTCTGAAGCTTAGAATTTGCTGAAGCTTTTGACTGTTTAGAGTAAGAAGAGAAATCCTATGTTTTATAATATTATGTGACTGCGACCTGAATTTTAGTAAAATTTCTTTTCCCAATATGAAACACTGTTTTGGATATGAGAATAATAGTTCAGTTAAAAAAATAGTTGAGTTCAAGAAAACAAAATTCTTTAAGAAGTACCCCAACATTCTACTTCCTAGCAAATCATCACTTTGCTCTGCCACTTTGTGTGGGGGAAGGACACTACAAATGAACATGTTGCCATACTCATGTAGTGTATGACATTTTACCTTCTACATATTTCAAAATCTGAGATATATTAGTTTCCATAGTATGTTTTCATGAAAAGTCACTGAATTTGTCATGCTTACACTAATGAAAAATATTAACATACTGGAGTTCACTGGTTTTACTTTCAGAAGTTAAATTATCATGCATAAATACACTTTTAGATATATCTATCTATCACAAATGACTGTGTTGTATAGTTTGGTTGAGTTAAACATATATTCCAACTACACTTATTAAGAGAATCCAAGTCAGCAAAGATCAGGAAAGCATATTTTATTTTATTTTGTGTTTTTGAGATAGGGTCTTTCTATGTAGAACTGGCTATACTAGACCTTGTTATGTAGATAAGTTTGTCCTCTAACATAAAGTGATCTGCCTGCCTCTGCCTTCTGAGTACTGGGATTAAAGTTCTGCTCCAATATACGCACCAAAATACGGATATTTAAAAGTTGATGTATTCATTTCTTTATATTGGAAAAACTGACAATTTCATGGTCCGTCATTGCTCTAATTCAGCATGTGTTTGCAGTTTTGCAAGTTGTCATAATCATACTGAGTTTCTTACATGATAAAAGTAAGCAAGGCAATATATATATATATATATATATATATATCATACAAATGTTCACATGACACCCAAACAGAAGATAAACTGCTGGCTCTACTCTTCAATCATGTGGGTTATACTATTGATAGTTGTTGATCTCTCAACCACAGCAGCAGCAGACACAAATATCACCAACTAGTAAGATGGCTGAAAGAGTTGATTGCTTTATCGTACTCTTGTTTGGCTTCCATAAACCCACCTCTGCAAATCATTTTATGTGGAATTGAGATAGGACATTTTCCCCCAGCAGACATCACACACACCAGTCTAATACTTAATACTAATGCAATAAAAATAGTATTACATTTACCTTTGCACTTCAGCACTGGAATAGCGCATGCTTCATAAACACTCTTATATTGCAATGATTAATCATCTGGAAAGGAATGAGAACCTAATGTTTGTTAGAAGGAGACACAGAACTGCCAGTCTGAGTGGTAAGAATGAATTGTCATTACGCTGAAGGCAATTGAGCTGTATTTTTCTCTTTTTAATATTTTAATCTGGATTTTATAATATATATACATGTATATATACTTTTAAGAAGTTTTAAAATGATTTTAATTAAACAAATTGCTTTCTATATAATATATCCTCTGCATCTTACTTGATCTTCCTCTGTCCATCCACCCAAACTTTATATTTATGTTCAGTCTTTCTCTCTCTCTCTCTCTCTCTCTCTCTCTCTCTCTCTCTCTGTATGTGTCCTTCTCTCTGTCTCTGTTTCTCTATCTCTTTCTATAACACACACACAAAAATACAAATATTAAATCATATTTATAAACAAAAATACAAAAAAGAAAAGAAAAACAAATTGGCAAGAGACCAATAAGACAAGAAAAAGGTATCAAAGGTAAACAGTCAAAACAACAACAACAACAACAAAAAAAAAACTAAGCAAGCAAAAACCACGAAGTCTTAGGATTTGACCTAGAATGTAGTTGTTTTTCCCTTCAACATCAGATATCAATGGCAAGTAGTTTCTCCATTTGGAGTAGGAGTCCATATCCATGTCCTCTCCTCAATGCTAGGCCTCTATTTGACTTGAATCTGTGAGGATTTTTTGGACATTTTTAGGTTCTCTATGAGTTCATATGTACCTCTGTCCTCTATGTCTAGAAGAAACAGTTTTCTTGGAGTCATCTACCACCTCTGGCTCTTACACTTTTACTGCCTTCTCTTCTGCATCTATCCCTTAATCTTGTGTAGAGAACTTTATTGAAGACATCCCATCTGAGACTGAGGGCTTGAAAGTATCTCATGTTTCTGCAATGCAGGCATGATTTGTATACGAGCATGGTGATTTGAATAAGAAAGACTCCCAAGTACTTGAATACTCGATCCCCATTTGGTAGATTGTTTTGAAAGAATTAGAAAGTATGGCCTTTCTGGAGAACATATGTCACATGAGTGGACCATGAGATTTCAATTATCCAGACCACTCATAGTTAGCTCTCTTTCTCCATCTGCCTTGTGTTTAGGAAGCAAAATTTAAGGGCTCAGCTACTGCTTCAGTACAATGTCTACCTTAATCCTGCCATGTTTCCTGTTATGCTAGACACAGGCCCTAACCATATGAAATTATAGGTGAACACAAAATAAACTCTTTTGACTTTAAGTTGCCTTTGCTATGGTTTCTCCTCACAGTAATAGAAACTAAGACAGTCACTTTCTGTTTAGAAATGAGTCCCACACAGAAGGAAAGACCTCATGCCTGGTCATGTAAACCTGGTCAAGAGCCCAAATCTGAGGAGGTCATAGGCCATAAAGGGAGAGGCCCCATGAGGCCCCATCCTTTGCTGAAGAACTATTAGCATTTAATGATTATCACAAGTTAGTGTGTCAGTTATTTCAATTCTCTTGAATCTCTTGAGATTTGTTTGGTATGTGGCCAATATTTTGGTATGAGATTTGTACCAGTATGTGCTCAATATTGAGAAATGATCCATGAGGTACTGAGAAGATATATTCTTTTTGTTTGGTGATTCCCACCCAGAATTTGTTCTTGCTCCAGGATTCTCAGAATCTAAGAGACCACAGATGTGGTCTGTGGCAACCCAGGCAACTAAACCCATTAGAGTCTTTCCTATGTCTCTTCTATACTAAGAAATGCTCTAAGCACTGAGAATTCAAAGCTGAACAAAGGAGCTGTCCTTTCCTGGCAAAATATCAAAAATTTCATGCAATATTTATATAATATAACTTTTACATGTATAAATATATATATAGAAAGTAATAAATTATACATTAAATATTAAAGGTAAAATGTATATCTCAGTGAGGAAGTTTATAAAAAGAACATGAGCGCTAAAAACATCTAATTTAGACAAGATAAGGCAATTCTCATTAAAAATGCAAATTTTGAGAAAAATTTCACAAATGAATTATAAGACAGTGATATCATTTGGCTCAGGAATCTATTTGCCACAGAGGTGTCAAATCTTTGCTCTGAGCAAGGATTCTTGACACGTATGTACAGTCCTGGAACTGGGATAAGAGGCAGGCTGACAACTAAGGTTATCTAAAAATTATTGCTGCTCATAAATTGAGAAATATTATCTAATTTCTTTAGTTGGTAAAGCCTACTTTAGAAGTTAAAATTTTTTCTCTCCGGCAAGGACTTAAAATATTGAAGAAAATGATACTATGGTATCAAAGGAACATTCTATCTACCCTAGGTATCAAGTTTTTGTTAAAAAAAATATACTGAATATTGCCATGTTTGTTCTTATCACCTTTGTACCTATGTATGATTCAATGTGCAAACATCTTTTTATATTATATATATTTTCAAGAGAACCAACTGAAATAGGAACTATACATGTTTTCAAAATATATCAAACATACATTATGCATGACCAATAATTCATGTTGTCATAGTGATACTATCATATGAAAGCTAGTTTTGGCTAAAGAATGTGATCCCTGTTATGGATCAGTTATTAACTCTTGATTTACAATGTTTTGTTTTCTTATTTTCTTATCAGAGTCTTTATTGATGAGTAAGAACTCATCACAAATCTTGAACAAGTTTACCTATGAGTTTTAAAAAACATTTCTACATATTTTCCTTCACCATATTATAAATGTTTCTTCATCAATCCAAGGATGAATAAGGAGGATACTAACGTGCCTCATGGAAAGAGAAGGCTTTCTGCCTTCTACCACCATAAAATGTATCAAAGAGGCAGCTGGAGATTTTTGTTCAGGAATGTAAGTCCAATTTACATTTTCCTCTCTAAAATACTAAGGTCCCATTACTAGTTGCTAGCAAGTAAAAATTCAGAAAGTAAATATTCTACTCAAATTGCATCTTTGGGAACAAAAGATAATTTTCAAATCGTAATATATTATAATAGACCTTAGCATCCTGTAGCTTAGTTTCTGAGAAAGCAGCATGCGTTATTCTGTTTGGAGCCTAAGTAGCTGCTCACTTCTTAGAAAGTGGTGAGTAGCAAAGGACCAGAGACACCCCTAACGTATTAAATTTGATTTTCTGCTCTCAGAAGCACTTATCCTACAGTTTGTTCTCACTCTAGAAGGATATTGTCAATGCTGGAAATTTTACTGCTCATTAGTAAATACCCCAGTGCGTGAATAGGGAAAGTTTTGAGAAGGCAAGAACTCTCACTTAATTGGCTCTTTTCTATTAGATAGGGAGTAATGTGATAGAACTGTCATAGATATTACAATAAAATCTCAGACTCTTTCATGACAGACATCCAAACTTAAAACTGCTTAGAGTTTGACTGTTTGGAATAATACTTTTCTGGTTTAGATAAAATTTTCTTAACATGGCTTATTCTTAACATGATGTTTTAAAAATGATACAGTCTCAGTGTTTATATTGTTTTCCATTATGCCCACTCATCAATCCAACAAGATAAAAAGCATCTCATGTTTCACAACTCTCTTCTGCATTCGGCAGAACCCTTTAACTGCTCCTTTTGCAATAACTCATAATACACTTCATTTTTACTTCAAATGTACTTTCATATTAGTCTGACAATATTCTATTTCATGGTGTAGACCACATTAAAAATGATCTCTAATAAATAGATGTGGAAGTGTGTGTGTGTGTCCACTTGAGTTCTACTAGGAAAATCTATTAATTTTCTTTATGGAACCACTTCCTCCAGCATTTTCACACGGGTGTGACTTTTCTGATATCAGTGTTAATCTTTGTTTCTTTTCAAAGACAAGCAACAGATGAAATAATCTAAGGTGTGTACCTAGAACAGGGCAGGACATTTTGGGGACTTTCCAATGTTTCCATGGGGTAGTAGGTTCTCTCATTTCATAAAAGGATCTATGATAATGTTTTAAAAATACATCA
>JADRCC010573000.1:0-17614 GCA_019843855.1 Hylomyscus alleni | reverse complement strand
TTATCTGCACACTATGTATTAAACAATGTGTACAATACAAGGTAAACACCTTGTTTAATATAAGGAGGAACACTGGCACAGGCAACCTTGTGAGTCACAAAACTTTGGCCAAAGTCTCTAGAATTTATGATGTAGGTGAGTGAATGAATGCCTTGAGCAAGATTAAAGTAGTTTGCTTCCAAAGATGGTTACTAAGAGTCTTTCCCTCAATATTCTGAGTAAATAACCATATAGGACCATTCCCATAAGGAATAAAAATAAAAATAAATCTGATAAACCTGACAAAAAGGTATGGTAGATGGGTTGTCTTGACTCCATGATGTAAGAAAAATCAAAACAAAACCCTTTTAAAGAAGCCAATTATCGCTGGTCAGTAGTGGCACACGCCTTTAATCCCAGCACTTGGGAGGCAGAGGCAGGTGGATTTCTGAGTTCAAGGCCAGCTTGGTCTATAGAATGAGTTCCAGGACAGCCAGAGCTACAAAGAGAAACTGTCTCAAAAAAAAAAAAAAAAAAAAAAAAAAGAAGCCAATTATCTCATCTAGGGGTTTAGAATTAAAACCTTAGCTGTTTGAAGAAGTATGTTTAACCTGGTTTGATTTATCATACAAGACATCCATGCACTGAGAGACTACATGAGGACAAAGAGGGCAAGTGAGATGGCTCAGCAGGTAAAGGAGACTACCACCAAGCCTGACAACCTGAGTCTGCTTCTCAGGACCCACATGGGAAGAGGAAACTAACTCCCAAAAGTTGTTCTTTGGTCCACACAAATAAACAGACAAAATTTTTTATTTATTTTTATTTTTTTAAAGTGCTTTTTTTTATTTTATTTATTTTATGTGTATGAGTACACTGTAGCTGTACAAACGGCCGTGAGCCATCATGTGTGTGACTGCTCGCCAGCCCCGCTTGCTCCATCGTAATTCACTGTAGCTGTCTTCAGACGCACCAGAAGAGGGCATCAGATCTCATTACGGGTGGTTGTGAGCCACCATGTGGTTGCTGGGATCCGAACTCAGCACCTTAAGAAGAGTAGTCAGTGCTTTTACCCGCTGAGCCATCTCGCCAGCCCCAAAATTTTTTAAATAAAATTTTTAAAAATTTTTTAAAGATAACATGACACTCACTAAGATATATAAATTTTAGGGGTTTTGTTTGCTTGGTTGGTTTGGGGGTTTTTGAGACAGGTCTCCCTATGTAACCCTATCTGTCCTGAAGCTCACTATATAGACTACTTTGGCGTCAAAATTGACAGAGATCCGCCTGCATATGCATCTTAAATGCTGGGGTTAAAGGCTGCCTGTGCCATCATACCCAGATAGTTAATTTTTTTTTTTTTAAAAAAGTCATTTGTAAAAACATCAGTAAGCAGAAGCAAACAAACATTAAAGGCTGCAGCTAATGGGAGCTTAGAAAATCAGATCATCAGCCCAGGATCTGCTAACTGCAGTTCCAGTAGGACAGGGAAGGGAGAGGAAACTGTCAAAGAACTCACAGAAGAAAACTCCCATAAAAGACTGAAGTGCTAGGTAAGAATAAGAGTAAGTTATCTGCCAGGCGGTGGTGGCGCACGCCTTGAATCCCAGCACTTGGGAGGCAGAGGCAGGCGGATTTCTGAGTTCGAGGCCAGCCTGGTCTACAGAGTGAGTTCCAGGCCATCTTTCTAGCCAAGATCTTTCATATTTTGTTAATCATTTCCTTCCAATGGGAGAAATAGTCTTAGTAAAACAGAACCACAAGCACAGTCTGAGGTATTCAACCAGGGGCAGCTCCTTGAGAAGCTCTGTGGGGAAAGCCTTATTCTTATTACTTAACTGATAATTGATTAAAAAAAACAAAAGTAACCGATAACTTACTCTTGTTTTGTTTTGTTTTTTGTTTTTCGAGACAGGGTTTTTCTGTGTAGCCCTGGCTGTCCTGGAACTCACTCTGTAGACCAGGCTGGCCTCGAACTCAGAAATCATTATGCTTTCCTTTCAAGGTCCAAAGGTAGCGTTCAATATTTCTTTTCAAAGTGTTCCTGCTCTCCCTTTTTTTCTTTGAGTCAGGCTCTCCCTGTGAAACCCCTTAAATAAAAACTTATTAGGGGTTGGGAATGGTGGTAGAAAGATGGCTCAATGGTTAAGAGCACTGGCTGCTCTTCCAGAAGACCCAGGTCCAACTCCCAGCCCCCCACATGAGAGCTCACAATTGTCTGTGACTCTAGTTCCAGGGGATCCAACAACCTCACCCAGACATATATGCAGGCAAAACAGTACTGCACACAAAATAAAAATAAATAAGTCATTTTAAAAAAGGAAAAAATAAAACAAAACTTATAAAAAGTTTTCTACTGGGGCTGGAGAGGTGGCTCAGAGGTGGTTAGTGGCACTTGTTGCTCTTATAGAGGAGTGCACAACCATCAACTGTAATGATGGGGACCCAACGCATTCTTCTGACCTTAATCATCAACAGGCATTCATATGGTACATGTGCATACATGCAGCAAAACACTCAGACACATAAAATAAATGCATCTTTAAAAGTGATTTTAAGCAGGGTGGTGGTGGCATACGCCTTTAATTCCAGCACTTGGGAGGCAGAGACAGGCGGATTTCTGAGTTTGAGGCCAGCCTGGTCTACAAAGTGAGTTCCAGGACAGCCAGGGCTATACAGAGAAACCCTATCTCGAAAAAACCAAAAAAAAAAAAAAAAAAGTGATTTTAAATTATTAACTTTAAAAACAAAAATTAAAACTATGGTTCAAGTCTTTAATTTTAGCACCCAGGAGGCAGAGGTAGGTGGATCTCTGTTCTAGGCAAGGTAGGGCTCCATAGATTTTTTTTCTCAAACCAACAAACAAAAAATTAAAACTAGTAGTAAAAGTCAAAAAGACATAACACTATATAACTTTCATACAAAAACATTAGAAAAGAGTTGGAAATGTGTGGGTTAAGAGCACTTGCTGCTCGTACTAAGGACCTAGGTTTGATTCCTAGCACCCACATGGTGGCTCAAACTATAACTCCAGCTCCAAGGGACCTGATGTCCTCTTCTGGACTCTGTAGGTACCAAGCATGCTCATGTGCACAGACATACACATAGGGAAAACACTCATCAAATAAAATTTTAGAAGAAAGAAGGAAGAGGAGACAGAGAGAGAGTTAGGAAGGGAGAAAGGAGAGAGGGGGAGAGAAGGAAAGAAAAAAAATCAAATAATTTTTTAGAAAATTCATCCATGGATAAAAGGATTGGGAATCTGACTAACAAGAGACGACTCAACAGAAACTCTCAGATACATATGAATGAGGCAAAGTTCTAAGTAAAAATTATTTTTGACACCAAATATATTCCCAGATATTGGGTGAGGAGTGTTAACACAGTAATAGTTGACTTGGTTAGCCTGTATGAGGGCCTAGTTGAATCTAAAAAGCATACTGGTATACACCTTTGATACTCTGGTAGCAGAGACAGGTAACTTTTTGAGTTTGAGGTCAGTCTGGTGATACATAATGAGTTTCCAGGCTATAGCAAATTCCTATCTCACCCCTTCTCCCCTCTCCCCCCCTCAAAGTCAAAGGCCGGGGTATGTCTCAGTGGTGTATGGTTACTAAAACTGTCAAACAGTAAGAGTCATGGCTGGGGAGAATGCTCACTGGGTAAAATCCTTGCCTTGCAACTATGAGGACTTGACCACATAAAAACCAGATATGGTAATGTTAGTCTATAAGCCCAACACTTCTGCAGCAATGATGGAGGCAGAAGACAGAAGACATTTAGAAGCTTGGAGGATCAGTTAGTCTAGCGTATAATGTGGATAACAACAAAAGACCTTACTTCAAACAAGGTGAAAAGTGAGGACCCACCCCCATCGTCCTCTGACCTACATATGCACACCAGGGCACATGAACATCAGTACTTAGTACATGCACAGACATGTACACATACCGATTGAAAATAAATAAAAAATTTAAATATTAATCAAATTTGTTCTAATGTCATTAGTGCAGTCCTAGGAAACAGGAAGAGTCAGGGAGGACCCAGAGCTCCTCCCTACAGCTCCAGACTGTTTGTTGCCACAGTGCTATCACTAGCCCCCAAACACAACTTTCCTGTGGGCTTCCCCTTGGACTAAGCTCCATATTTTCTATTCAACAATCTGCTGATATTTGCTTGCTTATCACCTATATGAACTCAGCTACAAAAGTAACATATCTTGAATGATAGTGCATACTTGTAAATTATGCCTGAATTTGGAAGAGTAAAGCAACAGAATCAAGGCCAGCCTGGAACTACATAGTGACCCTGTCTCACTACCACCACCAACAAAAAGCAATTATAAATAAACATCTCTAAGATCTCTTTCTCAAAGCAAGATGGTCACTACAACAAGAAAATAGGGCATATATAAAGAAATACAAGGTCATGACATGCAGAAAACAGGATGGGATATTGAAGGAGCCAAGATTCAAGGATTGTGGCAAAGGGGTCTCTTAATGACAGGTATATCTACAGGAACAGGGAATAAAAGGCTCCTAAGAAAGCCAGGCATACTAGTGCACACCTGTAATCTCAGGAGATGACAACAAGAGGGCCAGTTCATGGCCAGTCTTGGTTATATGAGACTCTGTCTCAAAAAACAAAACCAAACCAAAAATACTAGAGAATACAATAGTAGAGTCAATGAAAATGAACCAAAAGGGCAAGATGGAAAAAAGGTGAGTTAGGAGTGAAAGAAATTAAATTCTTAACTAGCTTAATAGTTTCTAGAACTGCTGTATTAAAAGCAGTAATAATATGTTTTATGTTTAGAATGTGGAGACTAAAAGCTGAGAGTTCAGTGTTCACAACGGAAAGTGCTCTCCTTTCTACCCTCAGCAGAAATAAAACACATATAAAACAAAATGCACCTCACAACACAGTTCCCATTCATCCTGTAAGGAGAACTGTTATAAATACTTTTCCTTTTCTGCAGAGAAGGGATGCTGTGGAGGAAAGCCTGGATCTCATGTAGACTGAACATGCACTCTACCCCTGGTTCAAACCACAGCACCTACAAACATATTTTATAGCAAATAAGATATAGCATAGAGAGTAAAAGGAGGGGAAGAAGTCACCTTTTTAAGCACCTTCATGGCAAATATCTTCCCAGTATTTGCTCCTGTTACTTTTCGTACTTGAAAAACCTAGACAAAGAAATGAGTGTTTGCATGTTATCAAAAGTCAAACCATGCAGGTCATCTTCCATAATTCCCATTTATAAGAAATATGTGATACTGTTGTTTATACTATAAAAAGTGCACCACAAAGGATTGTGCACAAAAAATGGTCTATTAGTCGAGGCCACATTTTAGGATTAGGGAAATCTGTGAAATGTGGGCTTTTCTGTGGTTTGCAGTGTATGGAAATACCCAACTAAATAGCACTCAAAATCCAAGTTCACTTAGCACAAACTGTCAGTACTCCCAACCTTGAAAAACAAACTTCTAGTTTTCAAAATAAACTGATTCCAGGGGAAAACTGCTATTATTTCACATAACAGTGACAATAACTGACAGACAATTTTACTCACTCCATTCAGGTAGCTTCATATCCAACACTTATAATTAACAACTAACATATGTAAGATTCAAACTGATATTCAAGATGATTAGAACATATTCCAAAGTTCCCTTAACCTTAAGAATAAACTACAGACTGGGCAGTGGTGGCATACACCTTTAATCCCAGCAGATTAAGATTGGGAGGCAGAGGCAGGTGGATTTCTGAGTTCTAGGCCAACCTGGTCTACAGAGTGAGTTCCAGGACAGCCAGAGCTATACAGAAAAATCCTGTCTTGAAAATCCAACCCCCCCCACCACAAAAAAAGACTAAACCACAAATGTCACACTTCTAAATACTGATGTAAGAATAGTATAGACAGTTCTTAATCTAATCAAGTTGTTTAACTGTCTCTTAGAAGTGAATGTCAATGGTATGAGTTATCTTGGGCAAAACACATAAAAAGCTCTTAAATTACAAAGCCTAAGGTAAAACTATGAAACCCATTTCTTACGGTCTTTCCATTATCCTATTTCTTAGATATTGCAAGTTAAAGAAAATGCACTCAGATTCAAGCCTCAATAACACATAATTTAACATACATGAAGTGAGGCATGGCATACCCGTGTTTAAAGGGGAATCCTGTATAAGATTCCATTGGGCCAAAGAAAAGAAAGAGTCCTGCAATAGAAGCGCTGACCTGGCACACCCTTGTTTACATATTCAATAAGTACAGAGGGCTGCCATTATGCCTATGTGTAGTGGTAACATAGGGAAGGAAGGGGAGCACTTCTACCCCTAAATCATGAGTCACGGTCAGATCCTACACTGATGAATGGAACCAGTGTGTAAAAACCAGCCACCCCAGTCAACAATAACTGTTAAAAACATGTCCTACCTTTCCATAGCCCCCTTTACCAAGTACCCGAAGTAACTCAAAACATTCTGGTCTGATTTTTTCTGGCCCTCTGTTCACACTAGTTTCTGAGATTTCAAACTTCTCACAATGTTCCATGCCACTGGGAAGAAAAGCAAAACCAAAAGTGAATTTGTAAAATGTTTAATGATATTCAGCACATTGTTAGAAAGGAAAGAGAAATGGATGCAGGTAGGTAATGATGGTAAATTTGGTATCTGTGATCTAAGTCACCTGATGATTGAGACAATGACATGTCTGGGTCAAGATCAGGGCAGACTAGGAACTCTTTACCTGTTTGCTCACAGAACTTGCATTATTATTTATTTTCTTAAATATCAAGCCCCGGGCTGGCGGGATGGCTCAGAGGATTAAGAGTACCGACTGCTCTTCCGAAGGTCCAGAGTTCAAATCCCAGCAACCACATGGTGGCTCACAACCACCCGTAATGAGATCCGACACCCTCTTCTGGTGTGTCTGAAGACAGCTACAGTGTACTTACATATAATAAATAAATCTTAAAAAAAAAAAAAAATCAAGACCCATGGCTGGAGAGATGGCTCAGCAGGTAAGAGCACTGACTGCTCTTTCCAAGGTCCTGAGTTCAATTCCCAGCCAACATGGTGGCTCACAACCATCTGATATGGGATCTGATGCCCTCATCTGGTGTGTCTGAAGACAGCTACAGTGTATTCACATATATAAAATAAGTAATTCTTTAAAAAAAAATACCAAGCAGCCCCAAACTAAGAAAATTAGAACATGTTTACTAAGCTGACAAAGTAAGCAAGCCTTCTACTTTCTACTTCAAATTTCGTTCATTCAAAATGTCCGCGAGATTAGTTATTACCCAACATTCGGCAACTTTAGCAGAAGATCTAGGATCCTTCAGAAATGACTCAATTAGAAACAGCTTAGGCCTATCTCAAACTGATTAGGTAATTCAGGCTGGCCTCAAAGCCATCCTCCTACCTCAGCCTCCTGAGTGTAAGAATTGCAGGCACTTACCCCCACACCCAGGTTTGTTTTGTTTAAAATGTCTTGATAATAAAATATATCTGCATTTCTTCCCATGCCTGACTTTTCCAAGTTACTAGCTTAAAGACTCCAAAAAAGGAATGGAGTGTATCTGTCATATCCATGCTCCTTAGGTAAGTAGCTGGTGTTTTCCATCTCTTGTCATGCTCTCTACTGGAGGGTGGAGTAAGAAGCACATTAATCACATCCTCACCTGACAGAACTCACTCAACATGACTTAAAATTGCATTAATCTCTCTGTCTGAATGATATATTCTAGTATTTTGGGAACTCTAGCAATAATTTTCAATAAGAAAAAGTTGCAAACACAGTTTTCTGTATTAAATGAATAAAATGTCTTAATAACAAACACATATTCATATTTCATCTTTTTCTACATATAGAATATTAAAATTCTCATGTTCTATTCAGCAACTTGATAAGAGCTTTTATAAACTGATTATTAAGCTCTTCAGGCTATGGCAGGTACAACCTATTTAAAAGAAACAGCACAATGGAATCTTTCCATGCACACTTACAGTTCATATGGTCCAACTCCCCCATGGTCCATGCTTTCATTTAACTGACTCTGAAAAATATTTTAAGTTTTAGAAATAAGTAACACCAGAAACTCAAATTTTAAGAAGTTCAATGCTTTATCTTATAATTCAGAGAGAATGAATGAAATAAACCAGTTTAAAGTTTCTACTTCACTATCAGGCAAACATAGTGAACAAATAAAGTACACGAACCACACTGGAGATTGTGCTTTCAAGGTTTTTCATTTTATACAACCAGCTACAGCAGCTACTCATACACAACCGAAAACAAAACAGAGGGAGTTTTCCTTCAGCAATTATATTTAGTCATCTATTAAATATTATTTTCTGATGAAGCTAAAGGCATTACATCATGAGATACTAAATCAAATTATACACTTCTGTTAGGTAGACTAACATGTCGTGAACATGAAATGAACATGCCTAAGGCAACCACAACTAGTCCAAGATATACATTGTACAATATGGTTAATTGAGGCAAAATAATTAACTAACCAATATAATGGTTATACTGACCAAACATTTATCCTAGCACAGAATAAATGAAAACTGGAATTAACCTATTATGCACTGACAATGAACAACCCCAAAATTAAATAAAAAAAATGCTATTTACCACAGAATCAGTAAAAATAGTTTACAAGGTCTTGTATGATGGCATATGCCTTTAATACCCCAACACCAAGATAGCAGAGGCAAGCAAACTTCTTTTGAGTTCAAAACCAGCCTGGTCTACATAGTGAAACCACATCTTAAACAAAACAAAACAAAACAAAACAAAACAAAACAAAAAACTCAACAGCTTATAGTATGGCCGGAGAGATGACTCAGGGTTAAGAGAATGTGCTGTTATTTTAGGAGGTTAAATGTCAGTTTTCAGGACTCTCAACAGCTTGTAACTGCAGCATGGGAAGGATTTGGGGAGAATTTGAAACCCTTTTCTGTCTTCCTCAGGCACCCCCAGTCATGTGTACAGACACAAGCATAAACACAGAATTTAAAACAAAACTTCTATTTTTTAGAGTATAACTTAGTTGTTGGGCATGGTACTGAATGCCTGTAACCCCAGCACTTTAGAGATCGAGGCAGGAGAAATGCTCAAGGTTTGAGGCTAGCCTAGTCTAAACAGTAAGTTCCAGGCCAGTCAGGACAAAACAGTCAGACTCTAATAAATAAATAAATAAACAAATAAATACTTTTTTTAAATAGGAAAAAAAAGTCTGATAGAATAGTGCTGTAATTAATTCCAATTACTTTATTAAGAGACTAAGATCATAAATTCAAGACCTGCATAGAGTATGTTCACAGTTACCCTGAACTTAACAAGAACTCAAATCAAAAATGAAAGGTCTTGATATATATCTCAGTGTTAGAACACTGTACTGGTATGTGCAAAGTCCTGGGTCTGATCCTTAGCAGGTCTAGACCCTCTAAGAAACTAGTAAGGTGGGAAAAAAATAAAGAAGAAAAAGATAATTTTGAAAAACAAGTTAGGATCTTATTTGGTGTTTCCAAATACATAAAAGGAAAAATAATCACACAGAAAAATATTCAACATTAGTACTAGAAGGAGGATGCACAGAGATAGAGTAAGTGACATCTTCCCATTCACTAGACCTGCAGAGAGTGGAAGGGGATGAAGGGAGAGGAAAAGAGAAAGGGAGAGAGAGCAGAGAGAGGTACAGGGAGAGAAAAGGAACAATCATACTCTGCTAGTGTGAATGTAAAATGTACAAGTACTTCAGAAAATAGTTTAGAGATCTCATAAAAGTACAGCATAGCCTGACTGGACAGATGGCTCAGCAGTTAAGAGCACTGGCTGCTCTTCCCAAGGTTAAAGTTCTAGTATTAGTACACTGGCTGACAAGCATCTTTAACTCTGGTTCAGGAAATCTTCTGGCCTCTGAGAGCAACATACAACATGCAAGTGGGACACAGACATACATGCAGACAAAACATATCTACACATAAAATATTTTTTAAAAAGTTAAACATAGTCTGTGCACGACAGCACTCCTTTAATCCCAGCACTCTGGAGGCAGAGGCAGGAGAATATCTGTGAGTTCGAGACCAGCCTGGTCTATACAGGGAGTACCAGGATAGCCAGTGCTACATAGGGAGACCCTATTTCAAACAAACAGGTTAAACATAACCAGGCAGGGCTAAAGAGATGGCTCAGTGACTAAGAGCACTGGCTGGTCTTCCAAAGGACTAGAGTCCAGCACCTAAATGGTGGGTTCATAAGCATCAATGATTCCAGTCCCAGAGGATACAAGGCCAATTTCTGGACTCCAGGAGCCTATATATACATAGTGTGCAGGCAAAACACAAATATACATAAAAATAAATATTAAAGAAAAAGTCAGGAATAGTGGAGAATGCCTTTAATCCCAAAACTTGGAAGGCAGAGTCAGGCAGATCTCTGTGAGTTTCATGTTAAACTGTTCTACACAGAGTTCCAGGCCAGCCTAACATGAGCTACATATTGAGACTGTGTATCCAAAAACAAAAACAAAAACAAAAAACAAAAAAAACTCACCCCACTAATGACCCAGTCTTTAGTTTCTGTCTTCCATACAATCACAACTATACATTAAAGACAAAAGACTAATTTCTATGAGATGTTATAAAACAGGTGTTACATAACTGTTTATTTCTTAAATGTTGACTTTACTTAATTTTAAAGACCACAGAGTAGTTAACAGGGAACCTCCTTTGAAGCCACCTGGCAGACACGCCCTCAGGCTGTGGTTCATTTCCTGAGCCTGTCCCACCACCAGCACCTGCACTACAAATTTCCTACCGTTACTTTATAGAACAGGGACATCTGAGGCACAGTTCTTTCCTACCATTCACTATACCTTTAAAAAAGCTCTCACTTTTAAGTTTTACCTGTGTGAAGAAGAGCCTGCTAAAGCAAAGTATTATACAAGATAGCCTGTGTCAATCTAGCTGACCACAGTATTTGCAAAGTTTACATTAAAAATTAGTGTAAAGAAATGTGTGTGTGTGTGTGTGTGTGTATGCAATAACAATTAATGAAAAAGTGGCCATGAATTAGAAAGACAACAAGAGGGATATGTGGGAAGGTTAGGAGGGAGAAAGGAGAAGGGAAAGGTGTAGTTATAATCTCAAAGTCTTTAAAAAATTCTGTGTGGGGCTGGAGAGATGGCTCAGCAGTTAGAATCACTGCCTGTTCTTCCAGAGGTCCTGAGTTCAATTCCCAGCAACCACAGGGTGGCTCACAACCATTTATAAAGAGATCAGATGCCCTCTTCTAGTGTGTCTTAAGGTAAGCTACAATGAACTTATATACATAAAATAAATAATTCTTTAAAATAAAAAAAAAGATAAAAAAACTTCTATGTAGCCAGGAGGTGGTGAACACCTTTAATCCCAACACTTGGGAGGCAAAAACAAGGTAGATCTCTGAGTTCAAGACCAGTCTGGTCTACACAGTGAGTTCCTGGACAGCCAGGGCTACACAGAGAAACCCTGTCTCAAAAAACCAAAACCAAAACCAAAACAAACAAAAAAATAAATATAAACTCTAATCAATAAGCTCAAATCTTAATGAAGATTGAGCACTTCAAAAAAATTAAAATGAGTTGTTCCCCAATGAGAAAAATTATCCTTAATCCAGACATGAGTTAAAGCAAATATCCAAGCCATATCACGGCGTATGTAACTGCTCCTCTTGGGATACTAGGGCAATAGGTTCCGAGTTTGACAACAAGCTAGACTACACAAGACCATATTTCAAAACACAAAGCAGGGGTGGGGTGCACAATATGGGTATAGTAGCATACACTTGTATTTTAGCATTTGGGGGGTGAAGGAAGGGTAGTCTAGGCTACATGCTACCCTATCTCAAAAATAATAAACAGGGTAAGTGTGGTGGTTCACGTGGAGAAAGAAGCACAGGGATTTCTGTTCCAGGGGAGCCACTGCTACATAATAAGACCTTGTCTCTAAAAAAAATTTTTTTTAATCAAAAGAAAAACCAATGAGTGAATATGTGTATACACCATCTCAAGCTCATGTCACAGCATGCATGTGGTGGTCAGGGGACAACTTGTAGAAATCAGTTCCCTCTTTCCATCATGTGGGTTTCAGGAATCAAACTTAGGTTGGCAGCTTGGCAGCAGGCTCCTTTACCCACTGAGCCATCTGGCTGAGCCCTAAACAATAAACTTTTTTAAAAATATTATTTTATTTATTTTTATTTATACAAGTACACTGTAGTTGTCTTCAGACACACATCAGAAGAGGGCGTCAGATCCCATTACAAATGGTTGTGAGCCATCATGTGGTTGCTGGGAATTGAACTCAGGATCTCTGGAAGAGCAGTCAGTGCTCTTAAACACTGAGCCATCTCTCCAGCCCTTAAACTTTTTTGGGGGGCAGGGTGGGGTGTAGACAGGGTCACTCTATGTAGTCCTGGCTATAACTTGCTGTGCAGACCAGGCTGGCCTTGAACTCACAGATCTGCTTGACTACTGGAATTAAATGCATGTCCTTCCACACCTGGCAGTATGCCCTAACTTTTGTCAAACAAAAATCTGCTATCTCATTCTAAAACTTGTGTAATATTTCTCTCCAATTACTTCAGATTTTTAACTGGCAGAAAAAAAAAATTCTCCAGAGGAAAACTTTCCCTTAGTTTCAACTTACTACCACAGAAATATAGACAAACACAGGAAGAAAAAAACTCTCATCATCAAAATCCTCTTACTCATTATTGTGACTTATCCATAACATTATTCTTCTAAGGTTTTTATTCTGTTTTTTAAACTCAGATAATAGACACTCTGCTTTATCTATAAATTATCAATTTAGTTTCATCATTTACTGTCTAAAGAATTAACTACAAGCTGGGCAGTGGTGGCAAATGCCTTTAATCCCAGTACTTGGGAGGCAGAGGCAGGCGGACTTCTGAATTCGAGGCCAGACTGGTCTACAGAGTGAGTTCCAGGACAACCAGGGCTACACAGAGAAACATTGTCTCAAAAAAACAACAACAAAAAAAGAATTATTAACTATGTAAACGCCTATACTTACTAATATAGATTCCAGTACAAATACTCACAAAGGTGTTATCTGTGTGCTGTGTGATCAATGATTAAAAACAAACGAACAAAATACGATAATTCTAAAAATACAGTAACTCTGGATATTTGGACTTGCTATTGAGTGGCTATGTACAACTGATGGTAAAATGACTTGGACACAGCAATGGCTGGTTCTGAAAAGGTACAGTCTGTGAACCAGCAAAATGTCCAATAAACCAGGATATTTTGAGGAATCTTTTAATTTTATTTCATTTAACACTCACTTTACAAAGAAGAAAAAAAAATCAACTTATTCTAGATCCCACAGTTAATGAGTATGACCCAAGAGATCTATATTCCATATTTTTCTTTTTACTGCATTCAATTTGATATATAAATAGGGACACTGTGAATGAGGCTAATAAATGCAATCAAGAATCTATGCAGTGCTCGGAGGTGGCTCTGTGAGTAAAGGACCTTGTCACCAATTCTGATGTCCTGAGTTCACTCTTCTGGTGGAAAGAGAATCAATGACTGAAGTTGTCACTTTACCCCCAGTGCTGTACTATGGCATTATGCAAGCACAGGCACAAGCACATACCCATGTACTCACACACATACACATTTATGCACACGCACGTGCACGTACACATTTATATACACATACATACATACACACACGCGTATACATGCACGCACACACACATACACACGTACATATACACACATACACACATATATTTATACACATGAGTAAATAAATAAATAAATAAATGCAGTAATAATTTGAAAAATAATCTATACAGGAGCCAAACAAAATGGCTCAGCTGGTAAAGGCCCTTGCTGCCAAGTATGATGACCTAATTTTATCCGTAGATTTTTCACAACTCTCCCAAGTTGTCCTCTGACCCCAACACATGTGCTACTGTACACCTCCCCCATCAAAATAAATAAATATGAAAGAAAAAAATCCGTGTGCAAGCTGGATTTGGGGATGTAAACCTCTCTCACTCAGGAGCCAGAGGCAGCAGGAACAAGGAGGAGCACAAGGTGAAGACTAGGATGATCAACACAATGTAGGCCCATCTCAGCCAAATCTGTCCAACTCAAGTCTTCAGGCTCAGAGCTTCCAGCTGTCAAGTTTCTTTTGCACCCTGGGCTATCTGTCTGGTTCAAGACATTTACATCTATACAATATAATCTGCTGAACTCAATCAGAGGACACTAATTGTGGGCAATCACTTCTCTGGCTTGTGCCTCAGTTCCCTTACCATAAAAGAAAGAACTGAGGCAGCTCTAGCATGTACCAATGTAAAAGCAAGGATTACATAACAAACTAGAAGTTGTATATTCACCATAGGAAACGTAAGATTTTCTAAGAACCTAAACTGTTCCCATACTTCAGATTTTTAAAACTTTTTTTTTCCAGAGTAATCTAGACTCTCTTTAGGTAGCTGACTCAACGCCATATCAAATCTTCCTTTATCCACCTTGAGACATTAAGACATCTTTTAGTAATACACTCAAGGCCTGGCAGTACACACCACCTATATTCTTGGCACTCAGAAACCTGATGCAGGGGAATTTGCAAACTCAAAAACACATTTGAATTTGAAGCCATGGGGCTACAACAGTGATACAATATATTTTTTTTTTGGTTTTATTTCTTGGTTTTGCTTTTTTTTTTAAAGGACACACTCAAGAGAAACATTTCAACTCTAAAAGCATCTTCTTCAAATTCCTCTTCCATTACTTCTGCTCTTCCTCCTAAATTCTTGTCCCTAAGGCTATGGTCACATTTCATTCTCTGATCCACTTTTCCTGTCCCTCTCCTCGCGACACCCTTTCAGAATCCTTCCTGCACTACTCAAACACCTACTGTTCCTGAAGCACATTAAGAAAGAGAAAAGAAATCAAGGCTCCAGTTCATACCAAGAATTGTAACACACTACTGTACTCTCCAAACCCCCAGGCTGAAGGTTCTACCAGCAACTAACCACAGTACTCACAGAGAGCAACCCTCCTTACCTTCTCTCTCTGCTCTATGCCAAAACCACTGCCATATGGAACCACTATAACTGAACAGTGTATCATAGTTATAATTAAAGTAATCCTGTGTATGTTTCAAATTTAGAACTCACCACGTCTGATTAAAAGGCTAAGTGGAATTCCGCATGAAAACATGAATTTAAAAAGTGCGTTTAATACCCACATTTGGAACTCTGAGATTCTGACTGAGAGTCACTTGATTATGAAAAGAATATTCTATGTGGGCCCACTTATTTTCAATAAGTGTTCAAAGCCCTTTATATATAGCATTTCAATAGTTTGCCAGAAGGGCACAATTTATTCACTAAAGGAAAACTGGGGGTGAGAAGGAGGCCCCACGTAAATACAGCAAATATTTAACATCAGCCATACGTCCATATTCTTCTACAGATAATGACATTTAAGACTTAAGTCACCAGGAGGCTATTACTGATGGCATTTGTCCAGGATTGGTTATTTAGTTTGATGTATCTTTTTTTTTAAACCTTTGGTGTAAAATATGTATGTTTCAATAAGTATTACCGTAGAAAAAGTGATATACCATAAAAAACAAATTACTAGGACAGCAAAGGTAAAACCAAGATGTGCACTAGAAAAGCGATTCTAAATTTAAACTTCAGCAAGGAAAGCCCTCACACCACTATTCACAAGTCTCGGTTCAAGCAATTTATTTTTGGCGAGACAAATCACAGCTGTCAACGCTTTTTTTCCCCACCCTACAATTACATAAATTATTCCGAAAAAAAATATAGACATCTTCAACTTGAAGGGAATTAACTTACAAATGCCGTGTGTTGTTATGAATGGTTTTTTTTTTTCCTTTAAAAAGTCACACGGAAGGGGGGGTTAAAAATAAAAGGCAAACAAACAAACCCTGGAAGATGCAGCAGAGCCCCCTTGCTCCCGAAATAAAACTCCTGGTGGCTGTCACAGCAGTGCTACTCCCGACAGAAGTTTTCAGCTGTCACTTCTAACAGCTGAGCGCTTCCTAGGAGAGAAGCGACAGGCCGAGAAGAGAGGTGGTTGTGGGGAGTCTGAAGATTTAAGACTTGCAATCTTACACTCCAAAGGGAAACCCTTCCGCATCTCACCTGCACTAAGGGGGACACCCAGCAAGATCAGCCCTCCCCACCCCCAGCACACGCTCACACCACCCGGGGCCGCACTCAAGCCCCACAGCTCCAGAAGCCGACCGCGCGCCTTCTCTCCTCGGCGCTCCAGAAACACATCGCTCCGGGCAGCGCTCAGCTAGGGATCAGGGCAAGACCTGCACCTGCGCGCCCCGCAGAGGCCTCACACCTAGGGCCAGGTCCGCCCTCCCGCTCCCCCACTCGGCCGCGCGGTGCCTCAGCTCCATCCCGGAGACCGCTCGCGTCCCCCCGGGTCTCCGCGCCCTAGGACACACCAGGCTTCCCGGGCCCACGCCGCCACCCCGGCTCTGTCACCTCGCCGCCCCCCCCATCTCCTGGGGACCCCGGGCCTCACCCCCTCCTCCAGCTCATCCTCAGAGCCTGCATCCTCTGGCTGGTCCAGGTCTATGTCAAACACTCCTGCCATGTCCTCAGCTTCCCTGTGTCGGAAGTCAGGCGTTGGGTAAAAGCCGTCCCGCCTCCGTCGTCGCCTCATGGGCCCGGACCCGCCGCAGACTCCACGGCTGCGGCCGCCATCACCGGCTGCCGAAGCTCAATGCGTCTGCGCCTAGGCCCCAGACTGGCTCCTCAAGTTCAGCCCCGGCGCATGCGTACAAGGTCTTCTGAAGCCACACAGTGGGCAGCGGACATGCGTAGCATTATCTCCCGGTGCCAAGTACTGGCAGGAACATGCGCAGAACACCAACCGAAGCCAAGCCAGGAAAGTACAGGATGCGCGCTTCTGTCTAAGGCGTTTGCGGGACACGGAGCATGCGTACCGTATCCGAAGTTGATAAATTGATATTGAACACGCGTGATTAACCTTTCTAAATAGAAGAAGGGAAACGGGAGTCGAAAAAAGACAAACCCTCAGCAGAGCTTTTCGCATCAAGGAGCGAGCGTATTTATTTGTTCTAGGTATTTTTTTTTAAGTATTAAAAGTGAGCATGCGCGTAGCGAGAGGGTTGGTCTTCTGAAGTTTGAACCGAACTGAAACTGCCGGTCCGAGAGCTGTCAGTGAGTGTGGGGTTAACGGGGAACTGATAGGGAAGAAAGGCAAAGAGAGACTCTTGTCTTTGCTATTTGCTAATTCAGAGGCTTGGAAAAGTTACATAACCCTTCGGTAACTCAATTTCCTTAACTGTAAAGTGAGAATAGTATTACCTACAATGCAGTCTTAGACGTTAAGTTGAAAGTCTGGTTCGCAAGCCTCTGCTTATTTCCGGGGCTACAAAGACTTGATGTGAAGCATTTATCAAAAATACTCTTTTTTAAATAGTCCCTGTTCTCGGAGAGGCTGAGGCAGAAGGATCATGTGTTTGAAGTCAGCCCAGACTAATTAGATAGTTTCAGGGATGACTGGACTAC
>JADRCC010572999.1:4363-22733 GCA_019843855.1 Hylomyscus alleni | reverse complement strand
TGCGGCTCCACTCCACTCCAGCAATTAGAGTTGGCCTTTTAAGTCTGTCTTATGGAGCTGACTCTGCAGGTAAGAGAGAAAGGAGCAACAAGAAGGAAATGGAGGGGAAAAGAAGATTCGGAAATGGGGCCCCCCAGGAAAGAAGCAGGGGAACTTGGGCTCCAGGTACCTTTTACACAGCACCAAGGTCTTAGCCTTAAACATGATTTTCCCCAATAAAATTGGCCCACATGGCAGATAAATAGAAACAAGATTATGATATTTTGAGTTTTAGACGTGTTTACTTGCTTGCTTTGAGTTTTGTTTGGAGTTTGTATGTTTGCTTGAGACAAGGTTTCCTACACCCCAGATTGCTGTGACAGAAAATGTGTTAAAGAAGCTAGTAGTGAATTCCTGATCCTCCTGCCTCTGCCTCCCAATGCTGGGATTACAGGTGTGTTACAATACCCAGCCTTGGCTTTAGTTTTGGCTCCCTCCATCCTTCCCATTCTTTCTTCCTTTTTGGTTTTGTTTTATCTGCAATATTAGTGTTGAGCCTAGGGCCCCTGGAATGCCGGCAAGTGGTCTACCACTGACTCACATACATTCCAGTTGGTTTTATAAGGTAGGTCTCACCATGCAGCCCTGCCTACATTGGTGCCCTCGTAAGTACTGGAATTACAGGGATATACACAACGCCCAGCCAACACACTCTACAGAAAACAGATGTAATTGAATAAGCTATTATAATCCTCCTTGAAAACATTACCCAGAGAAAGAGAACTTTGGTAGATACCAAATGCTCCCATCTCTATCATAGCTGTCCCCTCTTGCCACAGATATATGATGACCAGCCATCATTTCCTTGCTTGTTTGTAGTTTTCTCACCCAAATGTGGACACTTATACACTATGACTTAGCCTTCCCTATTTATAAATTGTAAAATGTTTGAGGTTGAAGCCAGCGCCTTGTGTGAATGCTAGGAAGTGTTCTGTACATACCAACATCTTCAACCATTGTTTTGCTTTGTTTCTGAAGACAGGGTCACCATACATAGCTTTGGCTGGCCTTGTTTTTGCTATGTGGCTAATCTCAAACTATCTTCCTGCCCTCACTTCCAAGTGCTGGAACTATGGCCATGTCTCACCTTGCCCAGTTTTATATGTATTTCTTAAGTATTTTAAATCTATTAATTCATAGATGTCTCCTCTATTCCTTCCTTCTTTCTCAAGTTAGCCATTTGGGAAGATCTAGACATGGATGTTCAATGCCTGGATTAATTACACAAGTATCTACAAAACAGACATCCACAGGCCCTGTTGTAAGAGCTGGAATAAGTTTTCTATAGGCATGCTTCCTTTTTAAGGAAAGATTAATCCTATTTCATTGCCTTGTGGCCTACTTTATACATGAACAGCACATCTGTTGCTTATTTTCCTTTACCCGCCATCTTTAAAATGACTTAGCCTCCCATTATCTTTGGTTCTTGTTTTCTGAAACAGGGTCTCATATCCCAAGCTGGCCTTGAGGATGGCTGGTCCTCCTGCCTCCTATCTCCAGACAAGCCAAAACCACCAAACCGGGTTGACAGCAGCGCCCACAGCCTTGTATGTGCCAGGCAAATGCTGTACCAACTAAGTTCCATTCCCTTGCCTCCTGCCTTTCAAAAGGATAGCCAGTTACTTGTAACAACACACACACAATGAACTTCTAGATTTAAACACTGTGCACTTAACCAATTATATGCACCAACGTTCAAGTCCACATACCTTTGGCGATGGAAACTTGGATGAGTCATTTTAAAAGATCCTAATAGTTCCTGCCTGTTTCCCTGCTGACATGGATTGTTGTACAAACGTCGTGTATATTTTGTGCCCCAGACCTGGAATCAACCAGCCTCTAAGAAAATGGAATCTTTCAGTAGGAAACAGAATGTAAAAGCTACATGCTCATGAGCATGGCGGCACACACCTCTAACCTCATACACAGACTGTGGAGAGTTTAAGGCCAGCCTAACAGTATAGCCCTGACATGGTGCCTAGGCTGGGCTCAGCTTCCTGGATGCTGGGATTACAGGCACCAGAAACCACACCCAGCTTTGACTTGTCTCAAAAAAATAGACCAGAGGGTTGGCAAGATGGTTCAGTGGGTGAAGATGCCTGCTGCCAAGCCCGACAACCTGAGTTCAACCTTGAGACTCACATAGTAGGAGAACCAGCTCTCCACATTCACATGCACACATCACACACACATATGCACACACATTCATACAGGCACATGTACACAAATAGTAAAACTTGTAAAAATAGCAAATAAAATATGATCTGTGCACTATACTCATCGATCTGTCATTCTTTCTAGACCTTTCCAGTGCTAAAGAAAGAGGAAACATCTGTATTGATTACTTTGCTATCGCTGTGATAAACACCATGACAAGACAACTTACCTTTATTTGAGCTTCCAGTTCCAGAAGGATGATAGTTCATGATGGGGGCTGGAGGGATGGCTCAGAGTGTAAGTGTACTAGAAGCTCTTGCAGAGGAGCCAGGTTCAATTCCCAGCACCCCCATGGTGGTTCACAAGAATCCATAACTCCATATTCCTATCTTTCATCTGATCTCGGTGTATGTGAAACTTGTATATAGTATGTACATGTATATGCAGGCAAAATATTCACACATAAAATCAAATGTATAAATAACTGGTGGTAGAGGAGGCAAAGGCAGGAGGATCTCTAAGTTCAGTGCCAGCCTGGCATATAGAGCAAGCTCCCGGACAGCCAGGGCTATATAGAGAAACCACAAAAACAAACAAAATTTTAAAAGTCCATGACAGGAGCAGAATGGAGGTGTGGTAGCTAGAGCAGGAGCTGAGTGCTCATGTCTTGAACAGAATGCAGGACACAAAGATTGGGAAGTGGGTACAGCATGGGCTTACTTCCTCCGATGAAGCTACACCTTCTAACCTACCCAAAGAGTTTGACCACCCAGGGCACCAAGTATTCGGATACCAGAGATAATGCGAGGCACCTGTCATTCAACTGCTACAACACTTGATAATCTTATGGCACTTACCATCCAAAATCAGGTAGGTGGATGAGGTGGTGCATGCCTGCAGTGGCAGCCACTGGAGGGGCAAGGTGTAAGGACTGCAAGTTCAAGGCATCCTGGGAAACTCAATGAGACCTTGTCTCAAATTCAAAGGTGAAAAAAGAACTAGAGATGTAGATCAGTTGTAGAATACTTGCCTAGCATGTGCAAAGTCCTGGGTTCAAACCCCAGAACCATACATTTCTATAAAACAAAACACACACTCATGCACACACACAATTCTTTTTTATGTTTATGGCTGCTCAGCCTGCACATGTATCTGTGTACACATGTATCAGAACTGGAGTGACAGATGATTGGGAGCTACCATGTGGATACTGTGTCCTCCCCAATGTCCCCAAATCTAATTCTTTAGAGTGTAAGCATTCTTGGGATGTAACTCAATTGGTAGAACTCTTCCCTAGCATGCATGAAGCCCTAGTCAATCAATGTTCTATATAAAACTGTATATTGTACACACTTGTAGTTCCCAACATTCACACATGAGAGGCATGGAGTTCAGGGTTATCCTCAGCTATATAGTGAATTCAACATCAGCCTAGGCTACATGAGATGCTGTCTCAAAAGAAAAAAAAAAAAGACCTACAACATAAGAGTTAGAATATTTCATCACTATCCAACTGTTTTCTAATAAACACATTTTAAAGTTACTAATAAAGTAGCACATTTCTCCCCTTAGATCTTATATGGGAAATGCTTCTTTTGTATAGTGTGCACACTTGTGAGGGCATTGGTCACTTCGGAAGACTGAGCTCCTACAATCCCCTGGCTCCTGTTGCATCTAGAGAGGCTGTGAAGGACCATCGTCCACATGAAAACTGGTCATCCTTTCCCCCAAAGACCAGGTTGCCCTCTAGTGGAGCTGCTCAAGGACAAAAAAACAGGCCAAACCTGGTGGAACAGGAAGTCAACCAACTGATATTTACTTAATCATTAGCCAACTTGGTCTCAAAATGGGTGCTGAAAGAAGAGAAACCTCTCTGTGGTTAGAGTGACTTAGTGTAACTGGGGACAGCAGAAGCTGCTCAACTTGAAAGCACTTTACAAATTTTACCAAGTACTTAAAGACCAAGAACATGTCAAAATGACCTTTTGGTATGGGGTTACTATCTCCTCCTTGCCTTTTATATACATATTATTAATTTATTGATATTTCTCCTCTTCTTAGCACTTACATATCTTACTTAGACCTACTCATAGTACAATTCTGTCATCAAAACAGTTGAAAGAGGCTGGGAAGGTGGCTCAGTCAATAAAGTACAAGCAGGGGCATCTGAATTCTGATCCCCAGTACCCACCTGAAAAGTCCAGCACTGCCCTTGTCACGTGTATGAAATGCCAGGGCTAAGAAGCTGTCAGAAGAATTCCCTGCTGGCTAGCCAGTATGGCCAATCAGCTAGCTCCAAAGTAAGTGAGAAGTCCTGTCTCCAAAAATAAGTTAGTAAAAATTTTTTAAAGAAGACATGAGGAGGAGGAAGCCAAGATGGAGGTAGACAGACAGAAAGAAGATCCTGAACCAGAGTGGCTTTAGTCACAGGTAGATATGATATCATAAAGGATAGGAATAACTGGGATAACTTGTCTAATCTAGGTGGGCAGCTTGTACCATTATCAATTGACCGTGAAATTATTATGTGGATGTCTTTGAATTGAGAATTTATTGATATATAAATCTGACTTGTTAATTTAAAAAAAAAGACATGAAAGTAGGAGGGGGCTTGGAGGGGGAATATCAGAGGGAGGGGGAGCAGATGGAGTGGCTGTGGTCAAGATATACTGTATATATGCATGAAATTCTCAAATAATTTGGAAACTTTTGAGGAAGGCACCAGACATCCATTTCGGGCCTCTACACCAACTGATAGAAGTGTTAACATGCACCAGAACACACCTGAACACACAAACACACCACACACACATACACAAAAATAATAAGGAAACATTTCTTTTGTTTTGTTCTGTTTTTGTTTTTTCAAGACAGGGTTTCTCTGTGTAGCCCTGGCTGTCCTGGAACTCACTCTGTAGACCAGGCTGGCCTCGAACTCAGAAATCCACCTGCCTCTGCCTCCCAAGTGCTGGGATCAAAGGTGTGCACTGCCACTACCCAGCAGGAAACATTTTTACAGACATCTTTTCTGGACCTAATCATAATGTTTTGTTCATGTTGCACCTTAGTTATCATCCATTTTATTATTTAATCACATAATGAGCTTGGGCTCTTTTAATTTGTATTTACTTATTTGGGTGGGTGTGGGTGAGTGGGGAGGTACGCATGTGGAGTTCTGAGGACAATTTGTAGGAATCCATTCTCCCTCAAGTCCTAAGACTTAGTGGTAAGTACCTTTCTCTAGCAAACACCCTAACCCACTGAACTTTCTCACTGGCCCAAACTTGGTTATTTTCATTTTATGAAGAACCGCAGCAACACTGTGTTTTTGTTGTTATTGTTGTTGTTTGGTGTGTGTGGGTGTGTGTGTTCAATGTATACATTCAACCCAGAATATACAGAAATGCCAAGCAAGCACTCTCCTATAGAGATATATTCCTAACCCTCTACAAAATCTATTTCGGTGGCTACCAGGTATTTTTTTTTTAGATTTAATTATTTATTATTATATGTAAGTACACTGTAGCTGTCTTCTGACACACCAGAAGAGGGCATCAGATCTCATTACAGATGGTTGTAAGCCACCATGTGGTTGCTGGGATTTGAACTCAGGACCTTTAGAAGAACAGTCAGTGCTCTTAACCACTAAGCCATCTCTCCAGCCCCCAGGTATTTTCATATCTGTACAAAACTGACCATGATTTATTTAACCAACCTCTTATTGTATATTTGGATTTCTCTTATTTCCAGTGTTCCACTATTATCAGTGATTGTTAGGCAGAACATAGGCTTTCCTGCAGGTCCAAGTTTGATTACGGATAGCAGTATCACTAGGTCACAGTTCAGGGCTATGAGGGCGTGTGCCGCCAATGCCCAGCTTGATCAGCTCTTAAAAATGAAATAGTTTTAAGAAGATACTTGATCAGATCAACGAGTGGAAGAAGTGTGAAGTGTGGAAAATAGCCACTGTGAAAATAACCTCAAGTAGTCAGTTAAAAAATATCTACAGAACTTCTAAGAACGTGAAGAGTAATAAGGAAGGAAAAATACTGAAGTTATTACAGACTTTCCAGGCCAGGTAACCCAGATACTCTAGGGATCCTGAAAGCTCGGTGTATGTTTGAAACACCTGTCCATATAATTAATGGAGACCAGCCAAAGCACAAAATGCTAGGCGCTTGTTTACAGTTACGAATTTTAAGGCAGTGACAACCTATGGGCAGTTCAACCATCCTTAGTGCGGATCGGGAGAAAATGCTGGGGTCTCCGGTCTAGAGACCAGGAGATACCCTCACAGGACCTGTCACATGCTCGTCCGGGGAGCTGAGGTGTCCTCGCGATGGCCCAGCTTTGGGCCATCAAGGGCGACCTGGGAAACCATCCCGGACAAGGTAGGGCTCGGCCTTGGACTCACCCTAGTTACTCATAAACCAGCCGGAGGCGGCGCGCGAGTGAAGCCTAGGGAAGGTCGGCAAAGCCCAGACCCAGGGGGCGCGTGCGCACTAGCGCAACCCGAAAGGCTCCTTGGAGGACCGCGGCATTTAGGGAGCGTCTGCAAAGACCAGGAAAGGAAGCCAGGGGTCGTCTAACAAGACCGCCGCCGGTAAGCGAGTACACTGCAGGGTGGAGAGGCCTGGGTCCCACCAGTGAGGACTGCTTTCGACAGGCCGCTAGCGCTACAGCCAGGGAAAAACGGTTGAACTGGAGTTGCTGGGAGCTGAGGGAATAGGAGCGGCTGGGCATGCAGTAAAAAAACAAAACAAAACAAAACACTCGAGGCCAAGCGACCTTAAGGGACTACCTCGCAGACTTGACGTCTAGTTCCGCTATGTCTAAAGCAGGTCGCTGCCAATTCCAGTCCGCTAAGACTGAACGCCCCTCTTGGGTTAAGCAAGTTTTCCAGCCCACCTATCAATCACCGGTCTCAGCTGTCCAATCAGCGGACCAAGGGGGCGGGACTGCTTGGAGAGTCGAGTGACGTCAGCAGGCCTGGCAGCCAGAAGTGTGACGGACGAGGCTCGCGACCAAGGAGCTGTTAGCCGGTGCCGCAAGCGGTAGTCGGTGTAAACAGCGCCTCGCCCCTGCGGGTCCTGAGACAGCTCCTGGCTGGTGGGTGGTCTCGCGTGGGGTGGTAACCGCCAGACGCCGGGGGAGGTGCTTCTCCACTTTCCCTCCCCCTGTTGTACACACACACACGCACACACACACACACACACACACAAAACACACACACAACACCCCGGCACACCACGTGGGCGTGAAGCTAAACTAGAGGGGGTGGTAGGCTGACTTCTAATCTCATTGGCTGTTGCTGCTGCCTGCCCTCGCCAAAAATTGCTCTGATTGGTCAGCAGGGACGTCGGGGGTGGGGTCTGAATTCTAACGTTTCTGGTTGGTTGTGTGAGATAAGCTAGTGAGGTGCGTTCTTCCGCAAGGGGTTTTGATTGGTCAGTCAGAGAGGTTATCTGGGATTCGGCCACCCGGGGCCGGGGACTTTGATAGGTAAGTTTGGCTAGGGAAATGGGAAATTCCTCTTCATGGACTCTCATTAGTACGGTAGGGTTGCACCTTAGGTTTCATATGGCTTTCTTTGCTTCACAGGATTGAGGAAGGTTTATGTTCCCGAAACCTTGGGAGCTGTCATAGCTAAAGAGAAGGAAATCTCAGTCTCCTGGAGGGGTCACCCCTCTAAAGATAGCTTCTGCCCCGTTTCTGGAAACCCTGGTATTTCTAGAGCAGGATTTGCTTTCACCAAACCCAAGTTGGAGACAGGAGGAGCCCCCGCACAGAACATAAGGATGCTGTAACCAGAAGATGGGATCACGGAACAGCAGCAGTGCAGGATCTGGGTCCTTAGATCCCTCTGAAGGCTTGTCCCGAAGAGGGGCCGGCCTGCGTCGTAGTGAGGAAGAAGAAGAAGAGGATGAAGATGTGGATCTGGCCCAGGTACTGGCCTATCTCCTCCGCAGGTAACTTACCCTCTGCTGTGACACTAAGTGTCAACAATATCTTGACCTCAACTTCAGGCAGGAAAAGTGCAGAGGATAGGAAATGGCATTGTCCCAGGACAACGGTTGTGTTTGAACCAAATAACCTTTCCTGCTGGATGTCCATACATACTCTCTACGCCGCTCCACACCCAAAATGGTTCTTACAACACACTCCCATAGTTGAGGAGCATCTTGGGGGGAGCCTTTTTGGCCATGACAACACAAACTTAATCAGTTTTTCAAGAAAATAAAACAAGAAAAGGCAGAGGGATTATGGAGGAAAGGAGAGATGTGAGAAGAGTTGGGGAGGGGTGTTAAATCACTTGCCATGTGAGATGGAGCCATGTGGATTTACTTGAAAAACAAGTTTACATCGATCTTATGAGCCCTGTTCTTAGGAAAAGAATGCCCTGAAGGGGGTGACCACCAGGAACTAAAAACATGAATACCTGGCTTTGTTTGCTTGCGCGTGGTTCCTTGGGAAAAGATGGACCTAGTGTCCCTTCAGACACCGTGTTCTGTGCTGTCTTCCCACAGTGATGGCTGTGAGGGTTGTCGTCGTCAGCTTGACAGGGTCTGGAATCACCTAGAGGACAGCACACCTAAGAGGGATGGATTATTTAGCCTCTCTGGGCAGGCCTGGAAGGGATTATGGCGATTGGGTTCATTGGAGCAGGAAGACCCACACTGAACGTGGGTGGCACCATCCCGTGGATGTGGGTCCTAGACTGTATAAAAAGGAGAAAGCTAGCTAAACACAGCCATTCATCCCACCCTCTTCCTGATTGTGAATGACTTGTAGCCAGCTATTCCGGGCCCTGCTGCTTTGACTCCCCTGCCATGACAGACTCTGCCCTTGAGCCGTGAGCCAGAATAAGCCTTCTCTCACTTACAATGCTTTTGTTGGGGTATTTTATCATGGTAGGAAAGGATACTAAGAAGTAAAGATGGAAGTGTTCTCCTAATTCTTAACTCTTGAACTCAGGGTGTAGCTTTATGATAGAAGCTTACCCAGCATGCACTGAGCTGCTGGGTTCAGTCCATAGCCCTAGAGAAATCAATTTAGTGGGTAGGTCAGTCTTCATAACCTGTTAGAACTCTGTGCTCTTACTCAAGAGGTCAAACTAGTTTCCTACTGTGTCTTTTTGTATATTTTGGGGGGATTTTTTTTTTTTTTTTTGGTTTTTTGTTTGTGTGTGTGTTTGTTTTGGGTTTTCGAGGCAGAGTTTCTCTGTGTATCCCTAGCTGTCCTGGAACTCACTTTGTAGACCAGGCTGGCCTCAAACTCAGAAATCCACCTGCCTCTGCCTCCCAAGTGCTGGGATTAAAGGTGTGTGCCACCACTGCCTAGCTGTTTGTTTTATTTTTGAGGCAAGTTTTTTCTGTGTAGCCCTGGCTGGCCTTGAACTCACAGAGTCCACCTGTGAACTCACCTGCTCCTGCCTCCCAAGTGCTGGAATTAAAGGTGTACACCACAACTGCCTGGCCTTACTATGACTTGCAGGAGACTTAAACTCCAAATTCAAGATGAAAACCAAATGTACTAAGAGCCAGATAGCCATTGACTCCAGCCAGATAGCCATTGGCTAGATGGGAGAAGGGATTCCTTCTTTTATAATGGGGCTCTCTCCACAGAGGCCAAGTGAGGCTGGTGCAAGGAGGAGGTGCAGCAAATTTACAGCTCATCCAGGCCCTCTCGGACTCAGAGGAGGAGCATGACAGTGCCTGGGACGGTCGGCTCGGAGATCGATACAACCCACCTGGTAAGAGGAGAGGCCATCTAATGGATTTTGGTTTTGTGTTTTGTTTCTGAGACAGGGCCTGTCTGTGTCCCTGGCTGTTCTAGAATTGTCAGTGTAAACCAGATCTGCCTTCCTCTGCCTTCTGGTGCTAGAATGAAAGTCATGCATAACTGACAATCTAAGCTGAATGTTGGAAGGTGTTCACTAGCCCTTTTTACCTTTAAAGCGAGTCAGTCTTCTGAAGCTTAAATGGAAAGAAGAGAATTCAGAGGACAAGGGAATCCTTGTAGCCAACCACATCAAGTGGGCCCAATTTTGTTAGCTCATGTCTGTGCTGGAAGTCCTAGAACAAAACTTCTCTTTTGGTACTCACAGTGGATGCAACCCCTGACACCCGGGAGCTGGAAGACAATGAGATCAAGACACAGGTGGAATTGGCCACAGGGCGGCTGGGACTTAGGAGGACTGCCCAGCAGCATAGCTTTCCTCAAATGTTACACCAGGTAGGCTTTTCTGCCTCTAGTCAGCCTGGCAGCAGACCTGTTGAGGTCAGTTCTGCCAGCCCCTGAAAAAAGGAAGTAAGCCTTCAAGGAAATGTCAAGTGTGGGGACTCGAGTGTGTTAGCAGCCTGCATCCTGGTGCTGGGGGCGGGGGGGGGGGGGTGACCGGGGGTGGTTACAGTGGCTCTCCAGTTCTGCTAGCAATATTCCCCAATCCCTTCCATTTAGAGAGAACGGGGCCTCTGCCACCGGGGAAGCTTCTCCCTTGGAGAACAGTCTCGAGTGATGTCTCAGTGAGTACGGGGTTTGGTGGAAAAACTCTAGGGGCCAGCTAGACCTTATCCTATACTTGGAAGGGTCCACGTTAAAGGTTACTCAGAACACTAAGATTAGTTTGCAGAGGGCTGAAGCTGTGAGAGTAATCGAACTAGGGAAGTATAAAGGGTGACAGGACAGACAAGGGGATTATGTTTAGGGCCAAAGGATATGCTGCATTCCATTCTGCTGAGTTCCTCTCAGTCAGAACTCCCCAGCCGCCCTTTCTCTCCCCTCCTCTAGCTTCTTGCCCAATGATCTAAGCTTCACTGATACCTACTCTCAGAAGGCTTTCTGCGGCATCTACAGCAAAGATGGTCAAATCTTCATGTCTGCTTGCCAAGGTACTAGACCCCAGTCTTATTAGCTGCCTTCACCTAAACAAATATTTTCAACTAGACTAGAAAGCCTCAGACCCAGGGATCTCTAACCCTGGCTTAGAGATGCTTAGCCTCGAGATCGTGTATCGAGGGAGACCTCAGAAACATCAAGCAAAAGAGGTCTGATGTAGAAGGCTACAAGGAAGATAGTCCATAATTTTGCCTGATACTCTCCCTGCAGATCAGACAATCCGACTGTATGACTGTCGGTATGGCCGCTTCCACAAGTTCAAAAGCATCAAGGCTCGGGATGTAGGCTGGAGTGTCCTGGACGTGGCCTTCACTCCTGATGGAAACCACTTCCTGTACTCCAGCTGGTCTGATTACAGTGAGTATGGACCAGACCCCTGCAGTGTCTGCAGCTCGGAACCTCAGAACACAGCCCCCATGTGTTCCTCTCTTCTGAGATAAGATAGCATGCTGTGTCCTCAGAAAAATCGCTCCCCAACTGCGCTGACATCCCTGCCATTGCTTTCTCCATCCTTACTTTTACTTCCATTCTCTTCCCCTCAACCCTGAAGAATTCTTGTTTCTCTTCTCTTAGTTCATATCTGCAACATCTATGGGGAAGGAGACACACATACTGCCCTGGATTTAAGGTATTGGCTTTTTCTTGTCACACTTATCAGAAACTTCTCCAGGAAGGCTTTCCAGGAGTGCCTCTTGAACTGGAGCTCCCACCTAGATGAACAAGTACACCGCTTGCAAATTCCTTTGTGTGGTTCCTGAGGGCACTGCCCATCCTGTGAGCTCTAGTTTACAGGCTGACTTCTGGGGTCTCAGAGGTGATTTGCATGCTAGCATGAGTTGGCGGGCCTTCTGTGTCCCCTTCTTTATAGTCTGTCACATGCTTGGTAGATTGACAAAAAGTGAAAGGACATCCACTTATCCTAGCTCCTCCTTTGCTCCCTCTAGGCCAGATGAACGTCGCTTCGCTGTCTTCTCCATCGCTGTCTCCTCAGATGGACGAGAAGTTCTAGGAGGGTGAGCATTGTGGGAAATGTCTACCTTGATTAGTGAGGTAAGAGTTCTGCCAGAGGTAGTTTCTGCAGCTACAGAGACTACCACACTACCAGCTCTGGGAAAGAATTTGCCTTCTCCAAGGTCAAGGTTTACAAGTTGCTTCATTCTTGCTCACCAGTTCTCTGTGTGAGGTAGCAGGTCTCAGGCCTCCTTGAAAGCTAAGCTGCTGCTCCTTTCACATGTGAAAGAACACAAGAGCTCACTCCTTAGTTGAGTTCCTCAGCAGAACTCTCTTGAGAACACAGAGCAATAGTCTTGGCTCTATGACCCTCTTATCTCATTTCTTACAGAGCCAATGATGGCTGCCTGTATGTCTTTGACCGAGAACAAAACAGGCGTACTCTTCAGGTATTGTTTGTGAAACAAGAACTTGCCTTCCTCCCCCTCTCCCTCCCCCTCTTCTTCTCCCTCCTCCTCCTCCTCCTGCTCCTCCCGGTCTTTGACATATTTTTAAGAGTAGAGAAATCCTAAAACCCTTAGCTTCCTTTTCCTCTAGATTGAGTCTCATGAGGATGATGTGAATGCAGTGGCCTTTGCTGACATAAGCTCCCAAATCCTGTTCTCTGGGGGAGATGATGCCATCTGCAAAGTGTGGGATCGACGAACCATGAGGGAGGATGATCCCAAGCCTGTGGGAGCCCTGGCTGGACACCAGGATGGCATCACCTTTATTGACAGCAAGGTAAGCAAAGGAACAAGACTGCATAGCCAGGCTCTTAAGGTTCTGTTGCCCAGGAGGTGTGACAGTGGACTGGTATGAAAACTGAAAAGTCCCTCCTTAGAGTGTGCAGGAACAGGAGTTTAGGAGAAGTGTTCAGTCCAAGAAACACGAGTATCTTCTGTACTCATCAGTCTGCAAGGACCAAGGCAGGACTTTATAGGATAGAGCAGAGAGATGGCTCAGTGGTTAAGAGCACTACTGTTCTTCCAGAGAACTCAGATTCAGTTCCCAGCACACACAGCAGCTCACAGCCAACCATCTGTAACTCCAGTTCCAGGAGACCCAGTGCAAGCAGAACACCCATACACATAAAAGAAATAAATCACAAAAGAAAGTAGAAAACAATTTAGTTCAAGTTACAATGAGGAACACAGCTGGTACTCTGTGTTAAGCATTTTCTCTCCCTCTGTGACACAGATATAGGCCAGATTAGACCAGGTTAAAAGTAGGATAAAGGGGCTGGAGAGATGGCTCAGTGGGTAAGAGCACTGACTGCTCTTCCAAAGGTCAGGAGTTCAAATCCCAGCAACCACATGGTGGCTTACAACCACCCATAATGAGATCTGATGTCCTCTTCTGGTGCTGTCTGAAGACAGCTACAGTGTACTTAATTATAATAATAAATAAATCTTTAAAAAAAAAAGTAGGATAAAGGCAGGTTTATTAGGAGGCAGCTCTCCAGTGGGTTCACCAGTCTCACAGGTGGAGGTCAGTAAAATCACACATCCAGACTAAAAAGGGGGTTTTATAGAGTTTAGGTGAGCCATGATGATGTCCCAGCTAGGAGCTAGACTTGTGTCCATACATGATCAAAACCTGAGTCCCTGGGCAGGCACTCGTGGGTGGGTTACTGGAAACACAGAGGCTAGGAGTCACAACATGTCAGCCAGAGTTTCTCCAGGTGGGTGGGGGATTTTTCTCTGAGCGGGCAGGGTTGGGGAAAGGAGGGCAGATGGGGTTTCCCAGCTTGCACAGGGGATGGGCAGAGGTTCCAACCTCTCTGGGCAAAGCCTGGAGATAAGGAGATCTAAAGCAGAACACCAAAGGTGAGCTCCAGAGCAGAGGAAGGCAGACACTGGCAGGCAGGAAGCCTGACAAGCTCTCGTGCGTCTGTCCATTCTTGGATTCATAGGGTGATGCCCGGTATCTCATCTCCAACTCCAAAGATCAGACCATTAAGCTTTGGGATATCAGACGCTTTTCCAGCCGAGAAGGCATGGAAGCGTCACGACTGGCTGCCACACAACAAAACTGGGACTATCGCTGGCAGCAGGTGCCCAAGAAAGGTAAGGGTCATAGTGACGCTAAGGCCTAGGATCAAGAGTTGGCTGTGGCTAGAGTATTTAACCACTAGGATGGCCTGGGATGGGATGGGTAGCTTGTCTGTTGCCAGGAAGACCCGGAGCCTTCCCTCAATCTTTGCTTTTAGACCTTTTATTGGTTAGACAATGAAAAGGAGGGGTTCCCAGGCTTGGGGGAACATAGAACCCACCAACATAAAAGTATTTTAGTATCATTGACATTGTCAACTCAGTAAGACCATGTTGATGACTTTTCTCACATGGCAAAAGTCAGCTGGTTACAGTTGAATAGCCAGTTGTCTTTGAGTGTTGATCTTCATTAAGAGTTATGGACAGGACAATTCAGACACTCACTCGTCTAAGGCTCACCTCCAACACTGTATCCTTGCCCAGCCTGGAAGAAGTTGAAGCTCCCAGGTGACAGCTCCTTGATGACCTACAGAGGCCATGGAGTGCTTCATACTCTGATCCGATGCCGATTCTCCCCAGCCCACAGCACTGGCCAGCAGTTCATCTACAGTGGCTGTTCTACTGGCAAAGTGGTTGGTAAGGATTTTGTGAGAATAGGCCTTAAGAGGGGCAGGCATGTTTCTCTGGCATTCCATCTATAATACAGTGAACACTTTAATAACAACTACAAGTGAAATTTTATTTAGCTTAGAGCAGGAAAGGCTTAAACAAGGAACTAGGAAGCATTTGTGAGCACTTTTAATTAAGAAAGGAAATAGAGAATTCTAGTTAATAAATAGATTACCAAAAGCATACTTCTGTTTTATCCAGTCAAGGGAAAGGATCACAGATGAAAGGTGGGAGGGCAACAGAGGCAAGAAGATGACAAAAGGGCAGCATTGGGTTGCTGGGCATAGGAACTCATGCCTGTGATTCCGCATTAGGAGGTGAGGGGTTGCCATGAGTTCAAGGCCACCCTCAATGGTATCATGAATTTGGGCCAGATCAGACTATAAACCAAGGCCTTGCCTCTCAGAATAAAAGACAGCATAAGTAGTAAATGCCACGGAGGCTCTGAAGCAGGAGAAAGGCACTGGAAAGAAGCAAGCTAAGGAGATGGGCCAGGCATAAAGCACTTGCAGTGCAAGCATGAGATCTGAGCTCAGGTCCCAGACTCAAGGGTGGTAATGCAACGGATTCCCCAATGCCCAGGGTGGGGGCAGATGCAGAAGGGTCCTGGGAGTTGTAGGTCAGCCGGTCTAGCCAAATTAGCAAGCTACTAGTCTCATTGAGACTTTCTCAGCTGGGCAGTGGTCACATGCCTTTCATTGCAGCACTCAGGAGGCACAGACAGGTAGATCTCAGAGGCTAGCCTTGTCTACAGAGTAAGTTCCAGGACAGCCAAGGCTACATAGTGAGACTCTGTCTCCCCTGTCTTGAAAAAAACAAAAACAAATAAATAATGAAGGAGGACTCATTCTTAGTAGAGAGTAGCTACCATTGACCTATGGTCTCCACATATACATCCATTTCCAGGTGTGTGCACCCACTCACACTGCACTGACTAAAGCTGGAAAAGCAGACATGTACCTGCCAGACAGTGAACAAGTGCTCTCATCTACCCAGGCTGGGATTCATTGTTGGTGCCTTTCATGCCTTTCAAAAAGTGTTTATCTTATTTTTATGAGACAGGGTTTCTCTGTGTAGTCCTGGCTGACCTGGAACTTACTATGTAGACCAGGCTAGCCTCAGAAATTCACCTACCTCTGATTCCCGAGTGCTGGGATTAAAGGCATGAGGCACACCTGACATTGGTACACATTTTAAAGCCAGTACGTTTCTGTTTTTCAGTTTATTTGAGACTAGAACAATGTAACCCAGGCTGGTCTTGCAACTGTATTCTTAGGGCTGGCCTTGAGCTCCTGATTCTCCTGCTTTCACCTCCCTAGTGTTGAGATTGTAACCATGCATTTTCATCACAGTAGTCCTCGGGATTGTAGCCAAGGGCCAGGAATACCCACATGCCATTCCATACCTTCAACCCAAGATAGGAACAGGAGCAAGAGAAGGAAGCAAGTAGCGCACCATGCTCTGAGGTGGCCTTTGCTCCCATGGGCAAGTAGGATACTGCCTGGGAAGCAAGGCAGTGGAGCTGCTGTGGAGACTGAGGGGCACTCTGAAGTTCCTCCAGCAGCCCTGTCTACTGTGACTCTTTTCCTACACAGTATACGACCTCTTAAGCGGCCACATTGTGAAGAAGCTGACCAATCACAAGGCCTGTGTACGTGATGTCAGCTGGCATCCCTTTGAAGAAAAGATTGTCAGCAGTTCGGTGAGGTTACAGGGGTTAGAGGTGGGAGGACAGCATATGTCTAGAGCTGGGTCTGGAAGGGGGCATCTCTCCGACCGCTTGCCACTTTCTGTTCTGCAGTGGGATGGGAACCTGCGTCTGTGGCAATACCGCCAAGCCGAGTACTTCCAGGATGACATGCCAGAGTCTGACATGAACAGAGTCTGTTCCAGTGGCCCTACTCCGGTGCCCTGCCCATCTGTGGCCTTTTCCTCACCTCAGTAGATCTGACCTCCAGTTCTGTATAGGGTGAATTCTCAGCATATTCTCTGCCTCCTCCTCCCTTCCCCAATCTGGGGAGTATGTGGAGGAACTGCTGATACTGGGTGAGAAACAGAAACCCAGAGTCTGGGCCCAGGCTGAGCCTGGACTGCCCACCCCAACTGGGCCAAGTGGTTTCTTCATGCATTCATACCCAGTGTGCTTGGATTTCTATCTCTAGCCAGAGTGTGGCAGGACATCCATTATCTGGGGTGTAGCTTCTGCCAACAAGAGTCTTGAGTGTGTTTAATCATGTTCTGATGTTAGATATTGGCTAATAGTGTAGACACTTGAGGTCTGAATAGACCCATTAGCAGTACCCTTTGCTAAACCCTCAGGTCTTCACACTGAGAGTTAGATTGGCCAAGTATACTGACCTTTCTTTCTGAGGTCTTTGAGGAGGACAGGGTGGGTAGGGAGGTGTTTCCTTAGCACCTTCCTAAAGTGGGGACTATGTCTGCTCTCATACTTGGACTTTGAAGTGAGGAGACTGTGGTCTGAGAGGTATGTGTCTCAGAGATGGCCCTACTCGCCGTTGGATCCTATCATTGCTGGTGGCCAGCAGCTTCAACAAAAAAGATAAAACAGGACTTCTTTCACCTTCTCACTGGCTGTGGCTCTCCCAATAAACTGTGGGAAACTGGCTCCATGTATGTGTCACTTTCCCTTTCTTCTATGTGGGGTCTGTTGTCTTCTCACTTCAGGGAAGCAGGTTTAAACTGGCTGAGACTACTGTAATCTCCTTGTTGGAACTAAGGACAAAAGGATCAGAAGTTGAAGGTCTTCCTCAGCTACATAATCAGTGTGAGGCTAGACCATGTTACATGAGAGCCTGTCTCAGAAAAAACAAATAATAAAAGTTCCAACAGAGAGTATGCTAGTCTATAAGAGAATACACTTTGATGGCTCAAAAAAAAAACAAAAAAACAAAAAAACTACAGGGGCTGGAGAGATGGCTCAGCAGTTAAGAACACTTGACTGCTCTTCCAGAGGTCCTGAGTTCAGTTTCTAGCCACCACATAGTGGCTCACAACCATCTGTAATGGGATCCAGTGCCCTCTTCTGTTATGTCTGAAGAGAGTGACAGTGTACTTGTGTACATTAAATAAATAAATCTTAAGAAGGAAGGAAGATCTACAATAACTTAGGCTAGTAACAGGCTTCTCCACCCCAGAAACTGCATCATGTTTACCTGGAGGCAGTAGGTGATAAGCACATTTTCTGTTACAGCCCAGGCATGCTCTGCTCTGGAACTGTTCCAGGATGCAGAGGGAGTGGCCCCCGAATGCACAGCCAGAGAACCTGAACATCACTCACAGTTCCAAGCACCTTAAGTTGACAAGATGGCTCTCACCCAGTGAAGATGCTTGCCACAATACTGATAGCTGATCTCAATGCCTGGAGCTCACATGAAAGGAGGGAGCTGGGCAGTGGTGATGCACGCCTTTAATCCCAGCAGGCAGATTTTCAAGTTTGAGGCCAGCCTGGTCTACAAAGTGAGTTCCAGACAGCCAGGGCTACACAGAGAAACCCTGTCTTGGAAAAACCAAAAAAAAAATAAAAAATAAAACAACAAAACAAACAAAAACCCGTCTCAAAAAAGAAAAACCCAAACCCTAGAGCAAGCCAAAGTTTAGCTGAA
>JADRCC010572997.1:216-12822 GCA_019843855.1 Hylomyscus alleni | reverse complement strand
GTAGCAGAGAGAGCTTGGGGCATTGGCTAGCTTAAATAACAACAACTTCAGGTAAGGTCAGCACCAAATATATTCTTAATAAGAGCCACAAACCTTAATTTCTTTCTGTAAACTTAAATTTTGTTATGTGGGGATGAGGCATGGCACTGCACTTCTCATTTCCCCTGCTGTCTGCACCCCTGGGTAGCTGACGCACAAGCTTCCAGAGACCCTCATCGCTACTTTGAATCTTACTGCAAGAGTTCTGGAATAACAGATATGAGCCACATCTGGCTTTCTCTGTTCCAGGGATTGAATTCAAGTTGTCAGGATTATGTGGATAGTACTTCTGCTAACTGGGCTATTTCACTGGCCTCAGATGCTTAATTCACAGTGTTGTTAACATTGTAGCAAAATCAATACTCTAAAGATGAGAAAGATAGACAGGGAAGCAAGCAAATCCTCTGTCTTGTGCTTTCCTTAAACAGCTGCCCTGGGTAGACTGGAACCTTCATTCGAGGAATGGAACCTTATTGGTCCTTTGATTTCTTTCTCCAGCATCTCCAGGAAGATGACTGGGACTCAACTGTCTTCTCTATAATAACAGTGCTTGTGAGAACAAGGGTATGTCCTACCTGTGAAGCCTCTCAGTATCTGTCTGTCTATCTGTCTGTCTGTCTGTCTGTCTCTTATTCTTCAAGTGACGTCTTTATGCAAAACCCACTGTAAAAGGACTGAGGGTAGCAGCAAGAAGGCTTCTCTTGTGGACATGCAATCAAGAGAGTTTGAGCTGGATCTGTAGTGCAGATGTTGGAGTGCTTCCTGCTGTGGGCAAAGCCCTGGCTTTGACAGCCAGCACTGCATAAAATGGGCATGATGGCGCACGCTTGTAATCCTGGCTCTGAGAAGCAAGTGCAAAGCTCATCCTCATCTACATAGTGCATTCCAGACCAGCCTGGTGTACAAGGGATGCTGTCTCAAAAAGCAAAATGAAATCAGAAGAGTTTAGCAAGTGTCATCCTTTAGAATCCCACAGAGACTTGAATCAATTCTTCTGTTTTCCAAGGAAATTCGCAGAATCGACCCTAAACCTGTTTGTTGTTATTATGGCTCTAAACAATCTCAGAATGGCTTAGCCATCTAGATTTGGAATAAATAGATTCAAAGTGTGGGCACAGATGCCCGTGTGTGGTGGATTGCCCTGGTGCTGTTTGTATTTTGATGCTAATTCTGCTTCCTCAAGATGGGCTGTCCAGACAAGGAGTGGACCACAAATTCATGCGATTCCATGTAAACTTTCTCCCCATTTTAACTGGTCAATAAAGACAACAGAAGCCCATCACTGGGTGAAGGATAAGCTGGGATTTCTGGGTCCCAAGAGGAAGAGGAGGAGAGAGAGGGGGAGAGGGATGTGGACCAGGGATGTGGAGCAGAAAGGAAGTCACAGACATGGAGGTTTGGGGGACCTAAAGTTTGTAGCCTCCACAGGCGGCAGAGGCTAAGGAGGATGGGGCAAGAAATTCTTCACCCAGCAGTTGTGTTATCTGGCTGGTTTTAAAATATTAAGGCTGTCTGATGTTTTCCATACACGCAAGTCAGGTGGGCAGCAGAAAAGGTACAGCCACGGGGCAGTTGTTAGAGGTTTGGTGAAGCTAGCCATGGGAACTGGATGAGACCGCCATTGCCAGACAAGGAACAAACATGCTTTTTAAAATTTCATGCAACGCCCATGGGTATTCAGAGGGAGGTGGACAGAGAGGAAGAGGGAGCAGTAGGATGCCCTCGTATTTATACCTCAGCCAGTGAATTCACATCTGACCTCTCCAGGGAGTCAAGCAACAGTCACCTGGGCAGGGCTTGGAGTGCACCTGCCTTCCTACAGAACATAAAACTTAGAGCCTGGACACAATGGGGTAGGCAGCCCAGAAAAGCCACTCTGTGACCTGTGACTCTCCTTGGTGTTCTCTAGAGCTATGCTCAGATGGCCTGCATCTCTTCAGTCCCCTTGCTCAGTATGCTTCATCACACAAGCCTCCCAGTCTCTAGAGCATGGGCTCCTTCTCCTTCCCACCATACCCCTCACTCTTGCCTGTTAAAGCAGGCCAGTTCCTGTGAGGGACTCAGCAGTCACTGTAATGGTGACCACTAGGCAGGTGGATTTGCCCTCCTTTACCCCCCATAAAATCAGTGTAGATTGTGAGCTTCCCTCCCCTCCTCACCTCTCGGCACATCCTCTTATTCAACGAGTCTGTGTTATTGAGTAAATGTATTAAAGAAATCCAAAAGAATCAAAAGAATCCAAGCCTGGTGGTATAGGCTTCTCCAAGCCTGGTGGTATAGGCTTCTCATCTCCACTACTTAGAGAGCTGCCAAAGGAAGACTGTGAGTTCAAGAGCAGCCTGGGACAAGATAGTGAGACTCTGGCTCAGAACAAAAAGTAAAAATAAAAAGGGGGGGAGGAGGAGCTGGGGGGCCTGAAAAGATGGCTCAGCGGTTAAAAGCACTTGCTGTTCTTGCCCAATACAATGGGTTCAATGCCCAGTGGCCTCATGGCAGCTTACAGCCATTCTTGACTCCAGTTCCAGAGGGTAAGATGACTTCTTCAGGCCTCCGTGCATACCAGTCATGTGCACAATGTGCTTATATACATGCAGGCAAATCACTCATATACAAAGAACAATAATTAACTATTTTTTTAAAGAAAGAAGCATGCATTTTTAGTCATTGCTCTAAGTTCATACGACTTGTATCTGACTGGGTTAAGTATAGACTTACACTGGCTCATGGTGCGGAGCAAGGGCTCCTTCAAGAGCTGAGTATTTCCTGAGTGCAGGAAGGTAGTCACCTCTGTTGGGTCTTTCCATACCAAGGATTCTTGCACATCAAAGCTTGGGCTGGAAGCACCGTGTAAAACCTTAGAAAGCTGAGTCTTAGCACATCATATGCCCACATCAATGGAACAGAAAGTGTCAGGGGGTTCATGGGTCAAGCATGAGCTAGGAGGGAAATTGATTCTTCAAGAATCCACCAGCCATGGGCAAGACATTTGATTCTTGCTGTAGCAGTGTCCAGATAAACCTGAAATGAACCAAGTTGGTTTTCTGCTTCAGATTCAAATAGCCTGCAGCTGATGGGAGAAGACCTATTCTTCATCACTGGGAGGAAAGATATTACCCATGTGTCCTTAGCAGAAATACCCCTGGCAGCCCTGTGGGAGATCCTGGAGGCAGAAAGCGACACCATCAGTGGTCACATAGGACACATTTTTCTCCACCTATCTGTGTGGGAGGAAAGGCAGAACCTTCCATTCCAGTTCCTGGAGCTCTCCAGGAAATAGACGTTTTGCCTTGATGGTTGCTGTATTCAGAGACTGACAGTTTTGCTGTTGCTATTGGGTCACTCTGACCCCAGTCAGATTTGGTTGGAAGGAAGTCTGTAGTGTGTATGTGCATGAGTGTGTGTGTATATGTGTATGCAGTTGTGTGTCCATGAGTATGCGTGAGTGTGTGAGTGTGTATGTGAAAGAGTATGTGTGTATGTATATATGCATTTGTGTATCCATTTGTGTGTGTATATGTGTGGGTGCAGGTATGTGTGTATGTCTATGCGTGTGTGTGCGTGTGCACATGAATGTGTGTGAGTATGTGTGTGCATTTTTGTGTGCATGTGTGTTTGTATGTTGCATGACCTTTTGATGGCAACAGATAAACAAGACAAGGGAACACTCACAGAAACATCTGGATAAGAAAGGAAATGGAAAGAATTTTTCACAAAAGCCCAGCCTTGTGCAAGTCCCAGGCCAGCAACATCTGCATGGCTTGGTCTATAAACTGTGGACATTGTTTCCTCCCCAAGTCAGGCACTGAGTGGGCAGACTTGAGGTGAGGCTCTAGCTGCAGTGAAAAACATATTTCCACGCATCACCCAAGCCGTGCCTGCTACCTACCATGTCACCCCTTCCGCTTCTCAGTATACCCTCTTTGTCCTTCTGCAGGGACAGACCTTGATCCAGCACCAGTCCAGCTGTCAAACAGCTGTGGGCACGCCACAGGAAGATGCCAAACCAAAACAGCCCAAGTTGAGACCTCTGAAAACGCATTTGGCCCCAGACCCACACAGATTGGCCAGACAAGTTTATGTCTGCACTTGTAGCTGAAACAGAAGCCAGGCGAGCTAGACAGGGTAAAGTGAACCGGGAGAGTGTGTGAAAGCATTCTGGCGTCAGCTTTATCTGCCTGCCCATCGCAGCGACGTTATGTAAAGTTCAGTGTCACAGTGCACAGATAAGTGCCTTAGGGGAAAGCCATAAAATACACATATAAGACTCAACTCACTATAAAAAGATGGAAGTTGGTGGGGATGGTAAACATTTTGGATAAAGAGCCATGGGAAAATGTGGGGGTCTGCCTTTCTTTTTATTTATTTATTTTTACTTATTTCTTCTGTTTATTGGTTTATTTCACAAGTTCATGCTCAGTTTCCTTTCTTTTTTATTGACTATTTATTTACATTTCAAATGTTTTCCCCTTTCCAGGTCCCCCCTTTGGGAGCCCCCCATCCCATCCCCCCTCCCCTGCCTCTATGAGGGTGCTCCCCTACACTCACCCACCCACTCCTGTATTCCCACCCTGGCATTCCCCTATACTGGGGCATCAAACACCCTCAGGTGCAAGGGCCATCCCTCCCACTGATGTCCAACAAGGCCATCCTCTGCCACATATGCGGCCAGCGCATTGGGTCCCTTCATGTGTATTCTTTGGTTGGTGATCCAGTTCCCAGGAGCTCCAGGGGGTCTGGCTGGGTGACACTGTTGCTTCCCTCATGGGGCTGCAAACCCTCAGAGCTGCTTTAGTACCTTCTCCAACTCCTCCATCGGGGACCCTGATCTCAGTCCAATGGTTGGCTTCGAGTATTTGGCCTCTGTATTTGTCAGGCTCTGGCAGAGCCTCTCAGATGACAGCCATATCAGGCTTCCATCAGCAAGCACTTCCCAGCATCCACAATATCGTCCAGGTTTGGTGACTATACATAGGATGTATCCCCAGGTAGGGTAGTTTCTGTATGGCCTTTCCTTCAGTCTCTGCTCCACACTTTGTCTCCATATTTCCTCCAGTGAGCATTTTGTTCCCTCTTCTAAGAAGCATTGAAGGATGCCAGTCTTTCAGTCAACTCGTGAGAGAGCCGTGTGTCAGGATCAGACCCTGTCCTTAGAGAGGAGACGAACAAAGATACAGGCTTTGTCACTGGCTGAGCCCCACCCCCACCCAGACTCCTCGGACACCTCCCTGATGTTATCTTGCCATTAGTATTCATCAGAAAAATAGGAGCATATGCCTCTGATCCTAGCTACACTTGGTTCCCGGGCTACACTCTGAGGCTCAGGGTCCCAGCATGGACCGTGATCTGCAGACATGCACAAGAGTCTTCAAAGTCTAGGCTGGGAAGATGGCTCAGCTAGAAATGTGCTTGTCCCACAAGCAGGAGGACTTCAGTTTGATTCCCCAGGGCCCGCATGTATTGGTTATTTAACACGGTGCCAGGACAGATTCTGACCAAAACAGCTCAGGGAGGAGAGAGGGTTTGCTGTGGCTCACAGTCCAAGAGTACTGTCCATCATGGTGAGGGAATCCTGGTGGCAAGATCACAAGGCAGCTAGTTAAACTACATCTGCAGCCAGGAAGCATAGACCAACAGTGCTTGCACATACCCAGTTCCCTTTCTCCAGGATCTGAGCCAGGGGAATGACACCACCCATTGTGGGCAGGTTTTCCTACCTCAATTAATGTAATCAAGATAACCCTCACAGGCATGCTCATCTTCCAAGTGATTTAAGATTCTGTCACATTGACCATAAACAGTAACCATTACATGGTGGTACACTAATTAACCAATTGCTTGCTGGCCAGTCAGTCTGGACATTTGACAAGCTCCAGGCCAATGAGAGACCTGCCTTGAAAAGAAAACAAAATGGCTGCTTCCTAAGGGCTGACACTCAGATGTCCTCTCCCCTCCCGCCCCCAATACACACAGAGAGGCCCTCCTGGAAGGTGGGGATTCTACAAAACAACACCATCAGTCCGGACATGACCATGGACGGATGTGACAAGGACAAGACAAATGTCACATCACATTTAGGGACTCCAAAATAGTCCCACAATAACTCAAGCCCAGGATGTGATATGAGCCTCTGACCTCTAAGAAAGATGTTCCTTCCCTGGCAGCCCTCTCATTGGTAGGCGTGTCTGCAGACACGCCCTGCCCCAGTGAGGTAGCAGGATCATTTCTGAGTATTCTTGTCTGTTTTAGAAAGGAGACCACCTATCTCATTGACTTCACCTTGGTCATTGTGTTTGGGAAATCTGACTTACGTATCTGAGTACCTGCCTAGCAAGATCATTTGCTGCCATTCCTTCTGGACCGGAATGACAGAGGTAAAAAGCATAAACTATCAAGAATAAAAGGCGGTTAAGGTCTGGTGTTCAGTGTAATGAGCTACTGAAAAGTACACTGTTCCTAATGCTTAGTTAAAAACAGAGATGCCGGAGAGATGGCCCAGTCAGTGAAGTACAAGCATGAGGTCCTGAGTTTGGATCTCCAGCAACCACACAAAAGCTAGGAACTGTAGCTTGCTCTGTGATGCCACTCTGAAGGAGGCAAGGGCAAAAGGACCCTGGGGCTCACAGGCAGGCCAGCCTAGTCAATCAGTGAGAGCCCTGTCTGAAAATAAGCTAGAAAGCTATTAAGGAAGACGTTAGATGTTGACCCCTGGCCAGGAATCGAACTCAAGTTGTCAGCCTTGGCAGCAGACACTTTTATTCATACAGCCAGCCCCTCATTGATTTTTTTTTTAAGCTAGTGAGGTTCCTGGAGGTTCTTGTAATGGCCTTGTTTGGTTTCTCTAAATCCATCTCCCCCCAGCCCAGGCATAAATCTCTACAAGAAATTTCTGACATGGTTCCTGACTGTGGAGACACCCTCACTCTGGTCACTAATGGTCTGTATTACAGGTGGCAGGGGCTGGCAGAGCCTCTTACCCGAGATGAGCCTGGAGTGCCTATTAGACTCCTCAGAAGTAATAGTCTACTGGTGAAAGCCATTCTACTCCAACTGCCCTGCTGGGCAGCCTCCCTGACCCCTGACCCCACATCCCCCACCATGGCAAGGCCACGTGCCTGGCAGAGGGGGCTGCTGGGAACAATTCTCCTCTTGCAAACACAGCTAGTTTTGAGAGTGAGCCAAAACTCTCACTGGGGACCAGCCCAAAGACTTCCTTCATTGTTGTAGGCTGGTGAAGACTGTAGGGTCCCTGCTAAGAGAGCTTATTTCCAAGTCTTATGCTGACCTTGAAGTCAGCCATCATTTCCAGGTGCTCATGGCCAACAATTGTCTTTAAAAAAAAAAGACAGCCACAAAGTATGGGCATCCTTCTGCCTACTGTCCAAATGGCCAGTGAGGTGGCCTCAGGGACCCCCTGGAAGTTCAAACACACTCTCCTCTCTGTTTTATTCTCCCATTTCTCTCTGCACCTGGTATACTTCTTACAGATAGACTTCTCAAAGGGGCTGCAGGTACTTGTCTGTGAGCTTCCTCCTTTGCCCTTCTAAGACTTGGGGAGTGGCTACTATGTGCTAGGATGGTTTTAAGCAGCAGGGTGCAATGCTGGGAGAACTGAGAGCCCTTAGATGAGTGGATTGCTTTGGATGCTCTGTAGATTAGTCAGGGGATGCCGCCTGGGTCCAGAGGTCAGGAGCATCTGTTACACAAGACCAGGAACTGCATCTCAGAAGGAGGGATCTGAGCTGGACAGTGAAGATGAACCCAGGAGCTTCAAGGGGGCTGGGGACAGAAACACTAACAGACAGAGTGCACTGGTAGGAAAGTGAGGCATCCACTCAAAAGAACACCTAGCTAAGTGATCCGCCAGGTAGCTTGCCTTGACTATGAAAGGCATAAACCAAGATATGAAATGGCTACAGAGCTTGGGAGCCTTGGAGCACAGTGTTGGGACTGAGAAGAAAAGTGGAGAGAAAAGATCAGTTTTTCAGAGGGAAGATGGATTGCTCCCGAATCCAGAAGTGGATAATTAGTAGGACAATCCCTTGAATCCCATAACCGAATGACTAGGGAACAGGAGGGACAGATAGGAAACTTTCATATCCTGTATTTTAAGTTCACACTTGTTCTCCATATTGGCATAAGGAACCAGCTTACATATTATTCCTAGCTCAGCATGCACACGCTATTAATGATGTGTGTTTCCAGTTAACCCCTTCTACCCTAAGTGTCCCTGGAGGACTGCAGGGCTGCTTGCAGCAGACACTGGTGACTCAGCCTTTAAAGAAGTCCCTGAACCCAGATGGCTGCAGAGGGGAGATTGAGAGAGATGGTGAGGACATCCCAAGACATGCATGGTGGGGTTTTGGTTTCAGCAGAATGTCATGCACATAGGGTTGCAGGCCTGTAAGTCAGAGTTTGCCCTAGCTGCTGTAACAAGCCAGGCTCAGCCACCTGCCTTTAATAAGCCAATTTTAAGAAGCTGAATTAGTAGAGACAAGCAGAAAAGATCACACTGCCAATGAGATCACACTGGAAATAGCGGCAGTCCTGGTCAAGCCGTGGCCCCCAACATCGCTGCCTGAGCTCTAGTTCTTCCTGCAAGGCAGTCTGCTAAGTTGTCTGTCTCTTTCTAGGCCCCTGTGGTACTTTAAACATTCCAGACAGCCAGAGTCAAGGACAGGAGTCTCTTTAGAACATGTTCATTCCTCCCAAGCAAGCCAGTTACAATAACAGGATGCTCAGTGAACATGCGCTCTAGTGAAGAAGTGGGTGGGTTTGTCTTTTTAAGACAAATAAATCAATGGCAATGGAAAATGAATACCTACACTCTTTCATACCTTCCTTAGGATTAAAACACTGGACAAAATGTGTGACCCCCCAGCTGATAGGACTGTGACCCGGAAGTGCCTGTAACCACGTACACCCCAGACACTATACTCTGCTTCTAGCTACTTGGCCTGAGAACATAATACTAACAAGATCTATGCTCTCAGCACAAATTTGAGCCACCTAAACAGGATGTTCGTCTGGTCCATTGTGGTCTGCTCCTATAACAGAGCTGCCCAGCGGCTTCACGCAGGAAGGCTCTTGAGTTATCGAAGTATTTAGTCTAGGCTGACTTATATAGCTAGGGTTAGCCCTAGGGGTGGTGGCGGTGGGACTTCAGAACAGTCACTGACAACCTACACAGAAAGGTTAAGGTGTAAATGATCTACTGCTGCATGTTATCAACAGAGGAAAGAAAAAAACAAATCCCAGATTTGTTTTTCCCAAGGTAGGGCTAGATGTGACTCTTGGAATTTAGCTCCTGTCTTGTGTTTATGTGGTCTTGTTTGTGCACAACAGAGAGGGTCCTTTAGCACCTGGAAAGCTTAGAGGAAGCCAGGGGTGCTGCGGTAGCACCATGAGCCCTGTGCACCCTCTGCTGGCTGCAGAAAGTAGTGACAAGCCAGACCTCGGGAGACCAGGATTTCAAGAGCTGCCACCAGAAACCGATAGGGTTAGCTTCTCCAGGACTCTTACTTTGCTAACTGAAGAAATGCATAATGGGGTTCATCACCTGTGACAACTGTAGGTCAATTAGGAAAAGGCTGACAACGCCTCTCCTTTTTCTGTAGAATCCACATAAGCCCCTGTAAAGATCAGGCGGGGGTGAGGGGAACCCCAGCTTGGAGTGGCATTTTCATAGCACCTCAGACCATTCCGAGTCCTTGTCATGGCTGTCCTGGATTAATCTGTGTCTAATGCTATGTGTCTTTGTAATAATAATAATAATAATAAAAAACAAGACCGAAGCCTACCCCTTTCTTCCTCATGTTAATCGTATGTCAGAATTCATCCTTAAGCCCAAAGGAACCTCAAACCCAGCTCCCCTTGATTACACTTGAGAGTTGTAGCCAGTGTTTAACTATGGCAGAAGAGTTCATAATTGGCATTCTGTGGCTGTCTGTATGGTGCTCACAGTCCCTCAGAGGTCCCATGAGCCTAGGATAATTACCATGAATAAACCCCTCAGCCCAATGACAGAATGGTGACCCTAGTCATCAAACTAGGCTCTTGCATTGGGGCTGGGACATGAAGGGATTGGGTAGAGCCAGTCCATCTGGAGATGCTTCTTGCCTGCCTTTCCAGGAAATTCCCTCTGTGGGCGAAGCTCTGAAGACACTCCCAGCTGGCAGCGAGGAGCCCAAGGTCTGTGAAGTATTTTAAGAACCTTGGAAAGTGTCACCAAGGGACACAGGGCTTCTTCTGTACATTATTCTCTCATGGAAAAGGAATTTTTAAAAACTGATACAGAAGGGAATTTGAGGACAGCATCTTGAACGAAAAAAGAGAGCACAGGTGGAGGCTGGAAGGAGGGGGGGGAAAGTTACACTTTCTGAGTTCTAGCTGCTGAACGTGGCAGCTTCACTACAGGGCACCCTAAGCAACTGTGCTGAGGGTCTCCAGGGCAGGCGACGTTCGCTCACCAAGGGAGCCGGGAGGGGCAGATGAGGTGCATTCGGGAAGGGCGCCTGCTCCTCCTGCTTCCTGTCCTGTTTCTCATCACCTCTCAGCCCTAGGTTGGTCTTGTCCAGAGTCTTAGTTTTCTTGCTGACAAAAGATCCAACAAGAACAAGTTAAGGAAGGAGGGTTTCTCTTGACTCACACTTTGAGGGAGAGCATCCGTGGTGACCGAAGGATGTGACAGCAGAGGTGACAGAAAGCAGTCAGGAAGCAGAGAGACGTGAAGGCCTCTGCTCAGCTCACCTCCTCCTTCCTGAACCCCTGCCCATAGAATGGCACCCCCACGTCTAAAGGAGTCCTCCCCGCCTCTGTTAACTCAGTCTGGGAATTCTCACAGACATTCCCAGGAGACTGTCCCCTGGATGGTTTTAGATCCCGTCAAGCTGACAATATTAACCACCACAAGTTGTAAATGGAAATTTCCCTTTGAGGAAGAAGGGCCATTGTCTCAGAAGGAGTCCCCAGAGCCCGTCCAGTCAGGAAAGCCACTTGCTGTCTACTTCTGTAAGGTGTGTTAGTGCCCACCCACCAAGCCACCGGGGAGGGGCGTTGTCAATCATTGGCCATGCCATGCGTAGACTGTCGTCAGCCATCAACTGGGCCTGTGTGCTAAGGAAGCTAGCATGCTGCTGATATTGATGGTCCTTGTGGTGCCTAGGAAGGAGATGGCATAAAATCTCTGCATTTTCTGTCTTCCTGCTGAAGTCCTCTCTCAAAAAGAAGGCGCTAATCCATATAAGGACAATGGGAGAGGATATAGCTCTGGTTAAAGATATTCAGCTACTCAACGCTTGGGTTGCTGGGAATGAGGTCTTTCTGACTGTTAGAGATTGGGTTGATGGTACATGCCTGCACATGAGATATATCTCACCAGAGCAGGAAGACTGGATGCGAGTGCTTGCTCACTGCCCCTCCGCAGTGTGTACTGGTAAATGTTTAATGATTGACTTTCCAGGGAAGGGATGGGACTGCTTTTTCTCATTTGCCAGTTTCATGCTGTAAATGCTCTCATTGTGTGGCTCCCAGCTACATTATCCATGAGACATCATTGAGCATGTGTCTAGGGGAGAATCCTCACCACAGCATTAGGAGCTAGCATGGTTTGGTTGGTTCAAGCACACTGCTGCATGCGGGTCATGGATTTTATGAATCTCCTGGAAAGCTCTGACTGGTTGGGTTTTGTTTTGTTTTTTATTTTTGCTTTTGTTTTTGTCTTGATTGGGGATTTGCTTATGAAAATATGTGGGATTTCGCTTAAGTTTGGAAAGGAAAACAAATTTTGGTTTAACTATGGCAATAAACGTATGTATCCGGGAACTTCGGTTTTAAAGGAGGACTGTTAGTTTAAGGGGAGAGGTGCAAAATCCACTGTGTGACAGCCAGGGATCTGGCTCAGCACGATCCTCTCCTCAGATTCCTGCAACTCAGCCCTGGAGGTGATGTCCTTTGCAGAGAGAGCTACTATTGTTTTCAATAAGCAAAACCAAACTACCAGTGCGGAACAAGAAACTTAACTAAGTAAAGTTTGGGTCTGGATGTGAAGTTTCATTCATTCTGGATGAGGAAGTTTCACTACACCTGTTCACAGCCACCAGGTGGCGCTGACTGTACGTCTTCGAAACCTGGCTTCCTCGGGTTGCTAAGCAGCGGGCGGGAGGGGCGTGGTCCTTTGGAGAGGCGCTTTTGGGGCTTTTGTTTGTTGCTGTTTATAAAAGGAAACTTTAAAGGGCAATCCTGTCAAGTTGGTATAAAAGCGAGGCTGAGATGTGAGTGGCTAAAGTGCCCCACAAGTATGAGGACATAGTTCCAATCCCCAACCCCTGTGTAAAAGCCAGACTCAAGTAGTAGTGTCTGCAATATCAGTGTCCCCAAGAGGAAATGGGAGGCAGATGGCAGATATGAGAGAATCCCTAGAACTTGGGGCATTCAGTTAGCCATGCAGCCTACCCCACTCATAGCCTCATAGGACATGAGGGCTGCCTCTGCACAAGTTTCTCAATGTAGCATGATATATCCTCCCTCGCCCTCGCCCTCGCCCTCGCCCTCGCCCTCGCCCTCGCCCTC
>JADRCC010572995.1:0-17402 GCA_019843855.1 Hylomyscus alleni | reverse complement strand
ACAGAAAGCCCCACTGGGCATTAATATAAATCCTCAAAATGCTTTACGTCTGAGAACGACACAGCATGCCAGAGTAAGGACAAGTGACAGGAGTCGCGTGTGACTTATTCTGAGTGGTCCTGGGGTCCTTCCTCCACTTCCTTCCTGGTGCCTGCCAGTTTTGGAGTCCTCCTTCACTGACTTCTGCTTCTTCATTCCCCTACTCAGCAGCTCAGCTTGTTTCCAGACTCCGAGTCTCTTAGTTATTGCCTCCTAGCCCTTTGCTCTGAGCAGTACCTGATCTTCAGGCAGAGCTATTTTGCCAAAGCAATGCCATTTTAAAATGCCCATTGGGCAGTCAGCACATAGCCAATGGAGGAGGGTGCAGACAGGTAAAGGGAGCTTTTCGTAATCATTTGGTTTAATATTTATATTCTGCATCAAAGCCGAAATGGCTTTGAAATAATGCCCCCTCCTACCTCCATGTGCCCCTCTCTCCCCTTAGGCCCTAGAAGGCAACAGCTTAGGTCACAAAAATCTCTTTATATATATTGTGTAAATGCTTAATAATCAGTCAGGGTGCTAACCTTTTGCGTTTTCCAGGAGTCGGGTATTAGGCTACGATGTTGCAAGCAAACATACCAGAGGAGGTGTCAATCTCTGGAGTTCCCATCTTTTATCACAAGAAAATGGGCTGAGATCGCGTTGTCACATTCATCTTCCCAAACCCTTCTGATTTGATCTTTTGGTCAACTCCTCTCTGTCTCCTTCCTTTCAGTGATAGCACAGTAACTTAACCTAGAAGGGGTCCATCACAGTCTAGATGGAGTCCCTGAGATGATCTTCTGAAGTTACATACATGGATACATACATACATACATACATACATACATACATACACATACATACATACATAAGTATACTTTAAAAATACACACACACACACACATAAATACATATGTAAGTATACTTTAAAAACATACAAAATAACCAGATAGTGAGAAGCAGGATTTCTTGACTCAAGGACAGAATCTGACTGAGGGCATCAGCTTGCCTATTGGATGGAAGTCGGAATGATTTGGGATATTTCCAGGTGCAGCTGAGCCTGAGGCTATCTAGATGTGTCTGCTGCAGTAACTCCTGAAGGAAAGCCATTTGGGCAGAACAGAGAGGCCAGCCATACGCCGAAGCCGAAGGGGCAGCCCAAGCTGTGGTGGAGGTTGGTCTTCATTGAAATTCATTTTTCCAAATAACCATCGTGTTGCAAAGGGTTGGGTAAACCTTCCCGTGGGGACAGAGGTATTAAGTCACAGCTTCACAAAGTCTGTACTTGGTAGGGGAGAGATAGATGGGGTTTCACATAGGATGTCAAATCCAGGCCCCACTCAGTACTTAGCCACACCTGCTTTTCTTGGGACCATCTCTCTAGCAAGCCGCCAGCATCATGGATGCCCGAGGGCCAGCCGACAGTCCATATTCTATTTGAATAAAAGCGATTCTAAATGCTGAGATTTATAACTTCACGGGAAAGCTTTGGGAGGGGAAACAGTTTAAAAGAACATTTTGTGTAGAGTTAGGATTCTGCCAACAGTTTGCGGGTTGGATGGGGTACTACGTTCCTAAAGATTAAACCGAACTGAGGGTTTTTCTTCTTCTTCTCTTTTAATACCAATGAAATATAAATTCACTCTCGTGTCAGCGTCTCAACTCTTCAGACATTTTGCACAATTTTTTTTTTTCCCATTCAAGAGTATTTAACTGAGAGGAAATTTGGACAACTGTACTCCACCCCACCCCCACTCCCGAAACCAAAAGAATTTAGAGATACCAAGTTCAGCTTTCTAATTTAATTTCTGAACTTTCTATTTTTTTAATGAGAGAAGGAATTTCAGTGGATCTGAGGAAAAAAGCACATGTTTTTGTGATTATGAGTTTCTGGTGGTTGGTATTTTGTGAAAATGCCACAGAGCAGCGCCGTGAGTTACAGTGCGCGTTGAGTGAACCCCCAGCCCTCACTCCCACCGAAAAGAAATGTCAGCAAGAAATGGAAGCAAAGGAGTTATTTTTCTGTTCGCGTAGAGCAGACCAACAGTTCTGCGCTGTGAAAAGAAGCGAAGAGTGAGAAGCATCTTGATTTTATACATGTTCTCTGCATACCATCCTAGCAATTACACTATGACTTGATCACAAACAGGTCCCTAAGCTATACAGATACATAACTACAGATGCCTAACTGTAGGATGTTCTGGAACCACCTAATCAATCAAGGTACCACATGACTGTTGGAGTTGGCCCTAGACATGGCTGTCCCCATACCATTCTATTTAACTGGTCTCCTTTTGCTGATAACACCCAGCAATCTTTTCCCTGTGCACAGAGACAGTGACTAGTTCCCCAGAAGCTCTTGCGCCCCACCTTGACTTCAGCTCCTGGTGGGGTTTAGCGAAGGACACAGCAAAGCCCACTAGAGTTCTGCTCTGGAGAAACTGAAATAGCTTTGTACTGCTTTAAGTTGCTAAGTTTTTGGACTTTGTCAAAGCAGAACAGGAAAATGAGCACAAGTCCCACTTATTCTTTTTTTTTTCCAAGTATTTATTTATTTATTTTATTTTTTATTTTATAATGAACAAATAAAAACAACTAGAACAAACCCCTGTTACCTCCCCCCTCCCCATGTCTGTCACCCCACCCTCTCCCACTTATCGGCCCTGTCATTCCCCTACATTGGGGCACAGAACCTTCACAGGGCCAAGGGCCTCTCCTCTCCTTGATGACGGACTTTGCAACCCTCTACTATCCACTTATTCTTTATGGCTACACTATGGCTGAGGTTGCGGATAAATTGGTCCATGAAATGGGAACCAGTGCTTGACACTCTTACGATGACGGACCAAATGCCAAGAGACTGAGTTTCTCAAGACCATCCCGGGAGTGATGCAAGCACAAGGAACTCAGTTTTTCTTCGTGTGGAATGTGTGTTTTCATCACTCATTCTCCATTACTGCATAACTTTGCTGGTTTTATCCTCACCATCAGATACAATTGTGGTCCAGCCTTACCATATATGCATGTGTTCAGAGCAGATTCTGCCTCATCCAGGTGGGAGTCTAATGGGGAAGGGAAGCTAGCTGTTTCAAAAGGATGCCATTCTAGAGCAGTCTGGTGGGTTGTAGTTTTCTCTGCTTAAATATATTGTGCAAAGTAGAAATGAAAGGGAACAAACACATTGACATCTAGGAGACAAGCAATGTATGTGTGGTAGCGGTGGCGATGCTATGTGTATTCTACCTTTATTTGGCTCTCAATATAGATATTAATAGTTTCACTTTTAAGACAAGAAAAAAAGTGCACTAGAGAGGCTTCCTGGCCAAAGGTCATGAAATGATAGGGGTGGTGGTGTTGGAAGGTTAGTGTACACGTCAACATCTTGGACTCTTGGGATTTTCTTACTGTATGAGTTTGCCTTTGAAGCTGAAGAATTTGTTTGTAAGCAATTGCTCTTCAAAGGGAATGCCAGGAACGCATGGCAGTTTGCAAAGATGAGCTGAGTCAGCTGGTCAGTGACATCTGTTCTCAGCATCAACTCAAGGACCACTTGAGCCACACAGATCATAGCACCATCAGATCCTGGTCTCCTGGCTTCTCCTGATCACTTGAGCCACACAGATCATAGCACCATCAGATCCTGGTCTCCTGGCATCACTCAGGCAGATTTGACGTGGGCGAGCAGATACATCTCTTTGTGACAAAAATGTAAACAACACAAGGCCAAGTACAAATAAGCACCAAAGTAAAAAGGAAAGTGTTACTCACACCAGAGAAGCAGGAGGTGCCGGGCTAGCTAAGGACACTTGGAGGTGTGGTTTGGAAGGCAGGTAAAACCACAGCCACTCTATATAAAGGAGGCCAGAGCCATGCCTGGAGACTCAGATGAAGGGCTAAGAGGACACAGAGGAGTTTTAACAGAACTCCCAGCAAGGGAGTGAGTTGAAAATGATTAGGAGACAAAGCAAGACCTGTGTGGGAAGACCGCAAAGGGTCTTTTAAGACGCATAATTTGGACTTGACACAACAGGAACTGATATTTCCACACCTGGCATCAATTATTTATGTAACTACAGCTGGCTTCAGAGATGGTCTCTGAAAAACTACTATAGTTTTCTTTCTATATTTAAATAATTTATATATTTTAGTTAGGGTTGTAGGCCAGAAACTGATACAATAGGGAAATTCCAAAGAGCAAAATGCATACCTCCATTACAGATGCATTGTTCAGGATCCATAAATCAGAACAGTGACCTCAGGGAGGGTGAGCCCATACAAATGGTGTGGTTCCGAGTTCTTGATGGCTTCCCTAGTGTAGTGGAGCTGACACACCAGTCTGGGGATGGCTCACATAATAGAATCTAGTGCTCAGAGTCCTTGCCCTTGGCAGAACCAACTCTCAGGCACAGGACTCTCCTCTTTGAGGCAGACACTTGGAAAGAGCCTCCTCTCTCATAAGAAATATGAAGCAGACTTAGAAAAATAACTGAAGAAAAGCTGAAAAGAAAAGCTGACCTGACCAAGTCCTCCCTGACACTGGCACTGTCTGTGGACAATGAAGAGTTTTCTAGGAGGATGTTTTCTTTGCCTTTTGTCTCACACACTGACCCGAAGTGCAGCACATGGAGTTGTAAGCTAACCGCAGCAGAGCAGAACCTCCTTTTGAAATGGGAGCTAAGGCTTTCTAATTTCACTTTAGAAACATTCACAGGTGTGTCAGGAAGGAAAATGAGTAAATGATAGTCAGCTCTTTATATTGTAGCCTAAAATTAATAGCCAGTGCCTTCCCTCTAAGTGCATATGATACAAGTGATGACAACACTGACCCATGGGATTAGGGATTCGTATGGCTGGCTAGGTAATTCATTCTCTCTTTCTCTCTCTCTCTCTCTCTCTCTCTCTCTCTCTCTCTTTGTATGTGTGTGTGTGCATGTATGCATATGTGTGCATGTATGCATATGTGTGCATGTGTGTGTACATGTCTCTGTCTTTCTCTGTGTGTGCACCTGTGTGCATGTGCCTCTGTGTGTGTGTGTGTGTGTGTGTGTGTGTACATGTGTACGCATATATCTAAGTGAAATGGAGATAGCATTTGTAGCTGAAATTGGCTAGATTATTCAACTTTGTCCCATTCTGTTATGGAAAAAAAAAGACTCATACTTAGTGACTCTTAGGAAAGTATTTTGGCAACTGTCACTAGTTCTGACTAATTTACCCCTTCAGGGTTCCTGTCTTGGCACAGTAAGCCTTATGATGACTTTAGTTACACAGGGAAATCTGGAAATCGGAGGGTTTCATGTCCAATTGCTGCTGTGTTTATTTTTAAACTGTATTCCCTGTGTGGGTAGTGACAACATGCAGAAGGAATGGTTATCACAGTCCAATATGGAGGGGCATTAAGAGAGAACATGAAAGAACAGACAAGCAAGGTAGAGATAGGAAGAGGAGCGGATGGAGGGGAAGGTGGTTTATTGTATATATATTGTTTATGTATATATGGAGGGGAAGGCAGTTTATTGTATATATATATATATATATATATATAGTTTATGTACATACGGAGGGGAAGGTGGTTTATTGTATATGTATGTGTATGTGTGTATATATATATATATATATATATATATAGTTTATGAATATATGGAGGAAAAGGTGGTTTATTGTATATATATATATATATATATATATATATATATATATATATATATTGTTTATGTATATATGGAGGGGAAGGCGGTTTATTGTACCTTCCACTGGGGAGCAGGAGGAAAAGTGGACAGGCAAGGATGTAGAGCGATGAGTACCTTGGGGTGGGGGCCAGTTTGCATATGCTGTCACAGCACCTGTTGGGGGCAGTGGGACTATAAGGAGTATACCTTTTCCTTTTTAGGCTCTTCTAATTTTTCTCTACTAATAAAACTCTTAAATTTAATAGAATAAAACAATAAAAATGTCCAGTTTACCAGTTTTGAGACACAGCCCTAACCCTGTAAGGTCCTTAGTGAGTTTCTGTGTCTCCTTTTTAACCTACGATCCTCTCAGGGGCCGTGTATTTTTAGGTGCATTAGATGCCCTCAAGCCAAATGTATCTGGGCAAAGAATTCATCTCTACTGTTGCTGTTGGGACCTTGACGAGAAAAATGTACTTAGTACTAACAGGGTAGAAGGTCAGATGGCAGACTAATACAAATGTGTAGGATTAAGACAATGTCTCTCAAAGGCTAGAAATATGTCCTTTATGCAATTATTGCCAACAAAACCATCCAAGACTACACCTTACACATATTAGACAATCGTTGGGTTTGGATAGGATTGCAATAAACGTGAAATAAAAATAGAGCAAAGTAAAGAATGATATCCAGTAAGAGAAATGTTTTTGCCTTGTTGGCCTTCTCTGTAATATGAAATATGATAAGGCAATGCGAATCCATTCTAATATATGACAGACATTTAAAAGCGGACAGATTTTTTTTCCCTCTAACAATTTTGACTTTGATGTGTAGTCTCAGCCCCGGGTTCCCTCAGGGCTTGCTTCCTTTTTCTCACCGTTAGTGTCTTCTTCTTTGTGGGCACACTAGTTAGTCTATACTCCTCCGCTTGCACGGAACCATTCCCTAACAACGCATACTTAGCTACTCGTTTCTGCGTCGTGGAATGACGTGTATAAGGACTCTCTCGTTCTGCTCCGAATCCACCTGGTGATTCTCAGAGTGTCCACATACCAGCCGCAGTCTCTGGCCTCAGATGGATTAATAGCACCATATCCAACAATGTTTCTCTTACATTCTGGGCTTTAGCTCATCCTGGCTCCAAAGTGCTACCTTCACATCAGAATTTTTTTTTTTTTTTTTAGCAAAAACTCAGTGACTTTTGGCTAGATTATTCCAGCTTTCACGGTCTGTTCCATTGGCAAGATCTCCAGCGGGATAACTCAGAAGCTGAGTCACATTATTGACCTTGTCAAAGACTTAAGAAGTAAAATGATGCTGGGAAATTTCGTGAAACCTGGGTTGCTTTTCTGTGCAAATCTGGCCAGGAGACACTGGGTTCTGATGCTTCATCTGCCAAGTGGGAAAGCAACAACGTTCTGCATGCCTCAATGCATATTGAAGACTGAACGAATGTGACATGTTTTGAAAAGTATAACAACCTATTCAGACACGTGACAGAGGAAGACTTTCCTCCCAGTGTGAGGATCTCCAGATTCTCCATCCACAGGGACAATGACAATTCTGACTGACGTATCACCCACCTTTTACATCTCCTGTTCTCCAGGCCAGAGTGAGGAACTGCAGCCCAGACCCCTATTGTACCCTGTCCCACTCTTGACCCACCATTACCCAAGCTGCCTTCTTCTTGAGATAGTTTATTCTGAACCTTTACACAATAGTACACACACCAATATTAACTAACTTTCAACAATATGTTTTATTTTCTTAAGGAATGCATCAGCCATCTCTTTCTAGTCCTTGGAAATATGAACTCCCATTATTCTAACCACTCTGTCTATGTGTCTGCTACCACTACCTCTGTGTCTTGGTATCATACAGCGTCCTTGAGGGTAGGCATGCTTCCTGGTACACATCACTTCCTCTACCCCTTCGTGCCAGTTCAACAGCTTTAGGGTCACTACTCTTCAATTGTATGCTCTCTTCATCCACGACACAGTTGCATATTCTACTTATGAAACCATGTCTCTTGAAAGTCTATCCTCACTCAACTGCAAATTTTAATCTACCTGGCTACCCTCCTGCATCCTAGCCTGTATCCTTAACTGGGCTGTCCATCCAGCTGATGCTGTTGTGAGAATCTTTCACTGTGCACTACTATCCTAGATTTGGGTGTCATCTTTTGCTGAATGTATCATTATTTTGGATTCTGGAGTCCCATCATTGTCCAATGAGTAAGTACAGCCTTCACTGGGTCTGCGTTTGTATATATATATGCAAGTGTGTATTTATGCATGTATGTATGTACAAATAGCCACTGCTCATTCTTGCTTTTTCTTCTGTTTTCCCTAATTGTTCTTGTCACTATACTATGTATTGAATGAATGAAGAGTTTACAATTATTTTTATTTTTCAAAATATTTTTGAAACAAAGACACGTAGCCCAGGCTGGTCTCAAACTTACCATGTGGTCAAAGACGAGTGTAAACTCCCTATCTTCCGCCTCCGCCTCCCAAGTGTTGGGATTTCAGCAACATGCCCTCAAAACGGTTTGGAAGTGATTTTAAATGTGTGAATACACTTTACACAGTAGCAGACAGCTCTGCAGGACTGGGTTAAGACTTTGAGCACATAAAAGGTTCAGTGAAAGATACACTTATCAGAACCCAGAGAAGCTGGTGGTATCCTCCACGTACCATCCTGTCATAGCTGGTTTCTATGGCAGCACAAATAAAAGGTTTCAGAAGTTTTCTGATAGTCATTATCATGTTCAAAAACTGCCAGTGTTGCTCTCTGCTTCTTTGTCTGTTCTAGGATCAAGCAGTTCTATTGCCTACATGGGGAGTGAAATAACAGTGAGGAGGACTTTGTGTTAGGTTTCCAAAGTTACCTATACTCAGTGAAAACAGTGGTGTAACTACTCACTCATTAACTTTGTCACCTGGATGCAGTACACAGCCTACCAAGCCACAAACATATAAGCACCTAATTAATTTTAAACCTTTCTCTTGCTTTCAGGCCATCAGTATGTTCATACAAACCCTCATATAGCCATATCATCTGTGGGCTCTGAACTTCCAGCTCTACACATCATTTCTTTGACACTGTCTTCTTGGAACCCTCAGCTACCTTCCAGCAGTCTTTTATTCTTTCTTTCATCTTCTCTGATTTCTCTTATCCCATGTCTCTGTTCAATGTGTTCTCCCCTCCATCTGCTTCTTTATCTACCATGATTCTCTTCTGTGATTAAGATCAATCTCTGACTTAATGGTTGTTTCATTGTCTCACCAGACACTCTACTTTCTCTAGTTTGGTTAGTGTCATGGGTCTCCTAATTGCCTAGAACCAAAGTATTAGAATGTTCCTTGACTTTAGAAAGATAAATTGAGGACCTGAAGAATTGGCCCAGGGGTTAAGGGTCTTTGTTACTTTTATAGAGGAATGGGGTTCTGTTTTCAACATCCACAAGATAGCTTGCAGCCATCTGTAACTCCAGTCTCAAGGGACCCAATGCCCTCTCCTGGCTTCCATGGACACAAAACGTGCCAGTAGAATACATAAATATATACAGGCAAAATATTTATACACATAAAATAGTAGAATAAAAATATTTAGAAAAGGAAAGAGAAAAATGAGTCAAAAGCGCTCTTTGGTGATGTGTTTGTTTGAACACCAGTTTGCATAGTGATGCCTGTGTTATATTTGTCATCTGTGATTGAGGGTGACATGGCAGATGCCACCCAAACACATAAGGGAATAACAACCATTCGGTGGGGACAGTTCACGGACGGTGCAATATTAGCCAGGACAGGTCTGGAAGAGGGGTCAAGAAAGATAAGAAATACAATAACTTTTACATGATTAAGAAGTAGTTTTCCACTCTAGCTACTTAATTAAATATGACCTTCTAAATGTGGGGGAAGAGTCCTTAACAGATGATCATACAATCCTTTGTTACTTTATTTCTCATGATTCCAGAGCTCCAGATCTAACCCTCAATGGGACAACTAATGATAATTTCCCAGTGCTCTCTTGCCAAATCTTGTAGATGGCTCCCTTTCAATGTCACACTTCCTGCCCACTTCCCAGAACATCCTCACCATCTCCTTTCCCCAAATATCTCATTTATTCCTTCAAGACTACTGTATAGTAATTTCCACTTAATTCTTCCATCTTGGAGGCAAGCTCCTCAAGATATCAAGGGTTCTAAAGCAGTAGTTTTCAACTGGGAGTTTGCAACGCCTTTGGGGGGAGGTGAAGAATCCTTTCACAAGGGTCATCTAAGACCATCAGAAAACAGACACTTACATTACAAGTCATAACAGTATAAAATTACAGTTATGAAGGAGGAATGAGAATAATTTTATGGTCACCACAGTCTGCAGAACTGGATTAAAGGGTCACACCATTAAGCAGGTTGAGAATCACTGTTCTAAAGGAAGATGAAACATTCCACCCTGCAGGAAACCTTCTTCAGCTTGGGAAACAAACATTCAGAAGTTTCAGAAAGTCCCTGAAACTGACCAGGTTCATTAGATCCCTCCTTCCCCAAGCTTGTTTAAATAGTAAGGACTGCTGAGACAGTCTTAGTTTAGCTCTCTGGACGTGGTTCAGATAGAACTGAGCTGCCTAGAAACCTGACACTTTCCAATTTGTTGAACCACAGCATATTCCAGGCTTCTAGATTTATGAGCCACTATCAATTCTAGGGTGGGCTTTGTTAATGCAGCTCTCCTTTATATTCCTGAAAATAACCTCTCACCCATAATCTTTAATGTAACACCAATAAATCTCATCGATTAGATCACCGACATTGGATTTTGGTGATAGTCTTAGTTTGGTCTGTCCTTGGTCTCCTCACTACAGTGAATAGAAGAGTTTGTTCACATATCCCCAGGAAAACTGCCACACAACAAAATCCATCAAAATGGGAATGACTATAATGAAATATGGCTCCCTTCTTCTCCTCTAGTGAGAGCACAGACCTGGCTCACCTCACGTGGATGGGTCTGTTTTGATCTTTGGTTTCTCTGTGCCTTTCTTGTAGCCCTTTGAGTTTGCTTTACAATGTGGTGAGTTAAAGCCACTTTCTCTTTCTCTTGTAGAGTAGTCTCCTGACATAGAAACTATTGGTAGCAAAAAATTCTCCCTAGAATGATACCAAAACCTACAGTGCATTTTTAATTTAGATTTATTTTTTTTATTTTTTTTTATTATATGTAAGTACACTATAGCTGTCTTCAGACAATCCAGAAGAGGGAGTCAGATCTTATTATGGATGGTTGTGAGCCACTGTGTGGTTCCTGGGATTTGAACTGGAGATCTTCAGAAGAGCTGTCAGTGTTCTTAACCGCTGAGCCATCTCTCCAGCCCTCCTACAGTGGATTCTTTATACTAAATACATGTTTTTCTTGTCTTTGTCATTTTCTCCAAGATTTTTTCAATCTGTATTAGTACTAAGTCTCTTAATGCTAGACCATAGTCCCAGCATATATTCAATTGCTTGTTCATGTACACAATAACTAGATCCTTTCTGGCTCTTGTGGGTGGTTCTTTTCTTTTCTCTTTGCAGTGATAGACCTGCCTTTGGAAGGCACACTGTACCGATTTCTGTAGCCAGCATAGGCTCCATGTGGGTTTAGTGCCATGTCTGTAACTATTATATCTTCTCTATATCCACACAGGGATCTGCATAATTCCCTAATCCCACAGACCTATGCATAAAACTTCTAACAGGACAGGAGAGTGTTTGCCAGTTGTGAGAAGATAAATGGCCCAGGGACATCATGCCCTAAAGGTATACTGCCTAAGTTCTGTGCTGCAGAAGAGATGTTGTGGTGTCCATGTATTTTTTTTCTTTTTAAAATCATTCCTGGTAAGTTATAGTATAATATTTAATATAATTAATTCTTGGCTTCCAATTAGAAGAGTCTTTGGGAGGAAAACTCTGTGCCATGGTTATGTTATGAAAAAGAAACAGAATGACTTTCGTAAGTGTTGCTTCTACTTTGAGACTCGGGTACAATGAGATGGCTTGGGCCCATGTGACTGTCAATGAGACGCTTCCCTCCAGAGCTGCTTACGAAGAACACAGGCTAAAAGCTCCCGATTTTTCATTTATTCTTCTCAGTGTCTTCCTTTTCTCTTTCCTCTGCCTAACGTTAAACCTCTCACCCCTGCCCACCACACACACTGAATTCTTCCAACAATTAGACACATGTCATTGGATAAAGACACTTAACCTTTTAAGCCTGTACACTCAAAAGTGAAGCTAAGTGTTTAATCTACATTGTTAATATTTTTAAGTTCAGACTTTAAGCATTCTCTTCCTGTCCCTAAGTCACATCAGCACTCCAATCTTTTTGTTTCTAGGAGGGCAACTGTGGCTTGAATCTGCACCAGAAGCAAGCTCATTTCTCAGTGGGAGTCAGGGAGTGGGAGTGTTACCATCCTGAAAAGGTAAGACCAAATGCCCAATGAGGGGAGCCTCACAGACTAAATCATGGATCACAGGGACCTGTTATAAAACTCCATTGAAGCTGGGCAGTGGTGGCGCATGCCTTTAATGCCAGCACTTGGGAGGCAGAGGCAGGCGGATTTCTGAGTTCAAGGCCAACCTAGTCTACAGAGTGAGTTCTAGGACAGCCAGGGCTACACAGAAAAACCCTGTCTCAAAAAACAAAACAAAACAAAAAACAAACCCTCCACTGAAGAGATGATGCTGTGACCAGCATTTTAGCATATATCTTCTTCCAAGTTGCCTATTGTTGAGGTTATGCCCATATTCAAACTCCATTGTAATGGAGTTGGCACTTTTAGAATACTAGACTCAAGTTTAGTCAGAACATTTATTATTGTAGATCCACGTGAGAACAAATATAAAGGCGAGCTGGTGGCACAGCATATAAAGCTTGGATGGGATTGATCCCTCCCACCTGAGGTACAAGGTAGCTAGTACCTAACTAATGTCACATCTCTTCCTGCAGGAGGACATGCAGTTTAGCTTGGATTAAAATAACACAGATTATACTCTGCCCATTCTCCATTGATGACTGTCTTTTCTTATGATCTGAGTTTTCCCTTCCATCAGCCATCTTTCATTCCCTTTTCACAGTCTTCACCCGCTTCCTGTAAAGCTTTCATGACATCTCATCCACACAGCTAGCCCCTTCTTCTGAATGACTACTTGGAGTCCGGGTGGGGGTAGGGTGGGGGAGTATTGCTTTTGGCATGGGTGCCCCTGTCATGTTGATGAGTGACAGCAGTTTCTGCCTCCCCAGATACCCTGCAGTGCCGATAAGAGGAGCTGGCAAAGGGCTAGACAGAAGCCACCAGAAATGGGGTGGGCCACGCTCCAGGGGATCTGGTTACCTACATGGCAGGATTCTGATATCTGAGAGGTGAACTCGGGATTAATTCTCAACCCCCATTCATCACAAGGCAGGTGTTTGACATTTGGGCATGAGGGCTGGCTTCCTTGTCTAATAACGGCACTGAACTAAGCAGTACCATATGCAAATAGATTCCTGTTACTGGTTTCCCATTATTTGAGAAGAGCCTGGACTGCAGGTTCATTTCTGATATCTCATCATGGCAGAAGTTTAGGTCAAAATATGCAATGATTTCTTCCAGGAAATCTGAAGAAGAAGATCATCAGCCACACAGGAGACATCCCCCACCACCTATGGGGATTTGGCTTTGGAGGTATGTGGCATCATTCTAACTATGCATTGTCAAATCTGGGCAGGTTTGCTCTTTTGGAAACCTGTGCATGTGTGTGTGTGGGGGGAGCCGGACTGTGAATCCTGGTGACAGGGAGCCTCAAATAATGCTGATAAGTATGAATCTGAGACTATCCCTTTCTATTATTTATACACTTTTGGCACAAAGCAAGCATTTTAGAAAATGGTGATTTAGCAGATGGTATGCATCCAGAAAATAAGTCCAAAAAGCTACTGCCTCCTGAGAGAGAAGACAGGGAAGGGATGGAAGAAGAATTAGGAAGGAGCCTGCACAGGATTGTGAGGGAGCTGATGAGGCAACACAGACACTGGCAGGGCCAGGGTGTGGGAGATGAAGAATCTGCCAGGCAGGAAGAATGAAATGGTGTGTGCAATTGCTGCCTTTGCTAAATGGGGTCTCTAATTCCTCTCTCCATAATGGTAATGACTTACATTTATATGGTGCCTTTCATCAGCTCTGATCTCAGGGAGGGTGCAAGACCCCCTGTCCACTAAGCTCCTAAACCTGGCCCTCCGTAGACTATAGACTAACACCTACCTAGCAACTGTATCTATATAGAAAAATGGCTTATGTGGAATGGTATGTTCAGAGGTGGAGGAAGTGAGTCCGGCACGGAGTAACAAAGGGTTCAGGAAGAGACACCATGGAAAACCCAGCGGCTTGTTTCCCACCATGAGTGTTAGTGTTGTCCAACTCAACCAGAACCTCCAATCCAATGCAGTTTCTGGAAGCTTCCAACGGCTTCAGTAATCTTTCCCTCACTTCACCTGCTTCTTAACTTTACAAAGGACTTTCATGCATTTTGGAAAAAATTCCATTTTAAGGAAGATGCTCTCCAGTAAAGTTCTGAGAGACTGTGACACTGGCCTCTCAGTAGCGACAAAAGACATTTTTGCATGATGTTTTGGGCTGCAGAATTAGAGAAGACACGCAGGACACAGGCAATGATAGGTCAAAGGGTGAAATGCTCTTCAACAGAGGAGCAGAGACATCACGTATAACTCAGTGAGGCATAGAAGCCATCAATGATTATGATCCATTAATGAGTTGGGGGTCGGACAGCCAGATAAAATAGAGACGGACACAAAGTAGTGGCAAGAATTGTCAGAGCGTGGGATGTCAGGAAGGAGAGAGGCTCACACATTCTCAAGTTATTTTCATCTCATGGTTAGAAGAGGGAACTGAGGATCCCTCCTTCTCCAGGTAGGGACTAAGTAAAAGAATACATACTTTCCTTCGTTGCTTTCTTTTGCATATGTCACATGGTCATTTTTCAGCAACACCTTAGCAAAGGATATGTATGTCCCTGGAGGATGGATTTAGAAGGACAGGCCTGTTACACATGTGAACAAAAACAGGACCTGTGTTCTGGACTTGCACTTGATCAGTGTGTGAGATGTAGCTACACTTCAGTACAGGAGACAAAGGCTAAGCTTGCTTAACTTCAAACTGGACAGCTGTGTGAACATGGACAGATCACTGACTCTCTTTGAGCCTTCTGTTTGGATTTGTCATTGAAAAACAATAATATAAGACAAACATATCTTATCTGAAAATCCAGAAACCAAAACATTTAGGCACTGATATGACATAATTAGAAAAATCCCATACTATAAATTTTATTTTGCACCAAAAACATATTTAAAAGACCATATAAAATTATGATCAGGTTGTAAATGTATGCTACATATGAAATATAAATGAACTTTGTGTTTAGACCCTAGTCTTATCCCCACGATGTCTCATTATATAAATGTAAATATTTGAAAATAAAGAAATCTGAAATTTAAAATAGTTCTGGCCTTCAAGTGTTTTGGATAAGCAACACTCAATATGCATCTATAAGTTAGGTTTGCAGAAAGCATATTAGGAAGGAATGGATAAATATAACTTCAGGCACCTAAACACGCTACCCATGTTGTTGGTCCTCTACTGTGAATGACGGATGTTTACCCCAAAAATACCTAAAATAGATAATGCCCCAAAGAGGAAGGCTGCACTTTTGACCAACAGGTATTTCATAAAGGAACTGAGCCAAACACCCAATCCTTCTGCTGAAGCCCGGCTTGCTTTGAGAGTATTGGCAGGATGACTATTTCTTTCTCTGTCATATGGCTGACTGAATATCACGTGGGAATATAGACAAGAGGTGGAGAGGATTTTGAATAAAGGAGTGGCAACGGTGTGAATGCATCGCTATAGTGAGGACACGCCAAGAAGCACTCATAGTATCTCGAGATGAACCACCACTGGGAAACCTTCACAGTTCATTGAGTACCCAACAAAAATGTCTGACCACAGAAAAATCTGAACGGAATGTGCCAAGGCAATTGATTTTGGCTCCTGGGATATTTTTCCTCAGGTCTACGTACCTTAGGTTCTTATAACTTCTTAGCACAACTCTACTATTATTATTAATTTTTTCAGCTAAATGATGCTTAAAATCATCAAACAAACAAACAAAAAACTCACAACTCTGTGTATGACTCGTTCAGTTTAGACAGATTAGTGCTATCATGCTTTTAAAATACCAGCATTTCTCATGTCCATATTTAATACAATGCCCCATGCCAGGCAGGCTTCATCTAGGCTCTTCAAGCAACCAGGTAACTTCAAAGAAGTCTTCTGAATGAGATGGCAAAACTACAGCTACTCTGGGCAGGCAGGATAAACAGGTCATTTGGTGACCTTCACCACTGTCACCAAATCCAGGAGACATGACTACAATCTAATCTCTTTCATTAAGAAGACAATGTACTACCATGACAACTCACAAATTACTAACAACATGACACAATCTTTAGTGGTTTCTAACTGAAATTTGTTAGCATAAAAATAATTCATTCTTTTTGAGTTGACTGCTTTCACAGTCACAACTTGTGGACTCCCCAGGAAGATGGAGAGCAAGTGAGAGACCCTAAAGATAAACAGAGATAAGATATTATATCCCCATCTTCACAGTGTGCATACCGACCCTTAAAACCAGGCTTTGACTAGACGGCATCACACCATTTGGGGATAATACAAATGCAAGATACTCTTCTAGCTTCTTCAGTTCCCATGAAAGGAATTTCCAAGGAATTACGCACTCTTCGGAGACTTAGCATTTATGTACTGTATGGACAGGGACACAGGGAGATGCTGGCCAAATTGTGAGACTGAATGGCAGGCAAAGATTTGTGTGGATAGGGAGGTTAGCAAAGAAATTCTGCCAGTAACTGACAGGGAGGTAGATCTTTCTGGAAGCAATGAACATATTCATTTAGACATCAGTGAGTAAAGATCCCAATTTAATGGGTGTTCTAAGAATCACAGAGATATGAATCTGTTGTAAAGGAGACACAAAATACCTTCTCCCAAGCCAGTTCCCTTAGTGCCTGCCACGTTGGGAATGCAGTCAAGGGTTCTGTTTAGGGTCCTGACTGTGCCAGCTTGTCCAATGACCATGATAAAGAACAAATAACATGGTTTAGGGTTCTGGCTTCACGACTGGTTAGACTTGAGGAATCTCTGATCCTTAGCTTCCCTTCACTTTGTGGTAAATTTCTCATCTAAGATTGGTGACTTCTACTGATAGGATGTCACACACGGTCAATGTCATTCTCTTTAAGCCTTGGCATGTTGTTGGTACTCTAACTCACTTTTAGAGCCTTCAGCTACCAAACTGTACCAAATCATCAGAAACTAATAACATAAGAACAGTGTCTTCAACAAAAGCGCACTCATAGCACATATGCCTGTCATTTAGAGAGTTACTGAGGCTGTCTCGGGCATTGGCTTTGGTGGAGCAGGCATACCATGTAAACAACATATGAAATACAAAGCAAATCCAAACATGTAAGTGGGCCTACTGACATTTCACTCCATGTGTCAGGTATGATTGGCCTTCAGACTGCAAAGGCCACGACTTAAACAACTGGCAAGTCCAAGTCTAGAGAAAAATGTGGTCTTACCTGGAGACATGGA
>JADRCC010572994.1:0-32180 GCA_019843855.1 Hylomyscus alleni | reverse complement strand
AAATTAATTAATTAATTAATTATTTTTTACGCTCCATATTTTATTCCCCACACCGTCCACCCTCCGACTGTTCCATATCCCATACCTCTTCCCTGTCTCCATGTTGATGTCCCCACACCCTACCCTACCTGACGTCTAAACTCTCTGGGGCCTCCAGTCTCTTGGGGGTTAGATGCATCATATCTGAATGAACACAGACCCAGAAGTCCTTTACTGTATGTGTGTTGGGAACCTCATATCAGCTGATGTATGCTGTCTCTTTGGTGGTCTAACGTTTGAGAGATCTCGGAGGTCCAGATTAATTGAGACTGCTGGTCCTCCTACAGGATCACCCTTCTCCTCAGCTTTTTTAATCCTTCCCTAATTCAACAACAGGTGTCAGCTGCTTCTGTCCACTGATTGGGTGCAAATATCTGTATCTGATTCTTTCAGCTGCTTGTTGGGTCTTTCACGGGGTAGTCATGATTTGTCCATTTTTGTGAGTACTCCATAGCCTCAGTAATAGTGTCAGGCCTTGGGACCTCCCCTTGATCTGGATCCCACTTTGGGCCTGTTGCTGGACCTTATTTTCCTCAAACTCCTCTCCATTTCCATGCCTGTAATCCTTTCAGACAGGAATAATTATGAGTCAGAGTTTTGAATGCGGAATGGTCTTCTCCCTCATTTGATGCCCTGCTGGAGGTGGGCTCTATAAGTTCCCTCTCCCTACTGTCTGACATTTCATCTAAGGTCCCTCCCTTTGAGTCCTGAGGGTCTCTCACCTCCCAGGTCTCTGATGCATTCTGGAGGGTCCCCTGAACCTCCTACCTCCTGAGGATGCCTGTTTCCATTCTTTCTCCTGACCCTTAGGGCTTCAGTCCTTTTCCCTCACCCAATACCAGATCAGGTTCCTCTCACCCGCCCACTCCCCCTCCCTGTCAACTATCCCTCCCAGTTTCCCCCCCACTTTCTTCTCCCTCTCAACTGAGACTGAGGTGTCCTCACTTGGGCACTTCAGCTTGTTGAACTTTTTGAGTTCTGTGGACTATAACTTGGGTATTCTGTACTTTTTTGGGGAGGAGGGTAATATCCACTTAGTGAGTACATACTGTGCACATCCTTTTGGGTCTGAGTTACCTCACTCAGGATGATATTTTCTAGTTCCATCCATTTGCCTGCAAAACTCAGGATGTCCTTGTTCTTAATAGCTGAGTAGTAGTCCATTGTGTAAATGAACCACATTTTCTGTATCCATTCTTCTGTCATAGGCCATCTGGGTTGTTTCCAGCTTCTGACTATCACAAATAGAGTCACTATGAACATAGTAGAACACATGCCCCTGTGGCATGGTGGGGCATCTTTCAGGTATATTCCCAAGAGTGATATAGTTGTGTCTTCAGGTAGATCTATTTCCAATGATCTGAAAACCTCCAAATTGATATCCAGAGTGGTTGTACTAGTTTTCCATCCCACCAGCAATGAACTAGTGTTCCTCTTTCTCCACATCCTCTCCAACATGTGCTGTAATGTGAGGTTTTGCTCTTAGCCATTCTGATTAGTGTAAGTTGGAATCTCAAGGTCATTTTTATTTGCATTTCTTTGATCACTAAGAACTTTGAACATTTATTTAGGCCCTTCTCAGCCATTCAAAATTCCTCAGTTCTGAATTCTCAGTTTAGTTCTATACCCCACTTTTTGATTGGGTTGGGTTTTTTTTGTTTTGTTTTGTTTTTTTTTTTTAGTGATTACATGTGGGGTTAGTGAAGATTTTTTTCCAATCTGTAGGTTGCTGATTTGTCTTATTGACTATGTCCATTGCCTTACAGAAGCTTTCCTGTTTCATGAGGTTCCATTTATCAATTCTTGATCTTAGAGCATGAACCATAGGAGTTCTGTTTAGGTAATTTCCCCTGTGCCAATGAGTTCAAAGTTCTTTCCCACTTTCTCCTCTACTAGGTTCAGTGTTTCTGGTTTTACGTTCAGGCCTTGATCCACTTGGACTTGAAGTTTATGCAAGGTGATAAATCTGGGTCTATTTTATTTTTCAACATGCAGACAGCCAGTTAGACCAGCACCATTTATTGAAGATGCTTTCTTTTTTCCATTGCATATCTTCGACTTCATTGTCGAAGATCAAATTTCCAGAAGTATGTGGTTTTATTTCTGGGTCTTCAGTTCTATTCCGTTGATCAACATGTCTGTCTCTGTACCAGTACCATGCATTTTTACCACGATTGCTCTGTAGTAAATCATGAGGTCAGTGATGGTGATTCCCCTAGAATTTCTTATTGTTAAGAATTCACTAAGCCAGGCGGTGGTGGTGCACGCCTTTAAATCCAGCACTTGGGAGGCAGAGGCAGGCCGATTTCTAAGTTCAAGTCTAGCCTGGTCTACAGAGTGAGTTCCAGGACAGCCAAGGCTACACAGACAGACCCTGTCTCGAAAAACAAAACAAAAAAAAATTATATATATATATATATATATATATATATATATATATTGTCTTTTCAGATGAATTTAAGAATTGCTCTTTCCGTGTCTTTGAAGAGTTGTGTTGGGATTTTGATAGCAGTTTCAGTGAATCTATAGATTGCCTTTGGTAGGATGGCCATTTTTACTATATTAATTCTGCCAATCCATGAGCATGGGAGATCTCTCTATTTTCAGAGCTTCTTCAATTTCTTTCTTGAGAAACTTGAATATATAGGATATTCACTTATTTGGTTAGAGTTACTCCAAAATATTTTATACTATTTGTGGCTATTGTGAAGGGAGTTATTTCCCTAATTTCCTTCTCAGTCTATTTATAATTGGTATAAAATAAGGGTATTGATTTATTTGATTTAATTTTATATCCAGCTACTTGGCTGAAGCTGCTTATCAACTTGTGGAATTTTTGTGGTCACTTATGTATACTATCATATCATCTGCAAATAGTGATACCTTTATTTCTTCTTTGCCAATGTGTATCCCCTTGATCTCTTTTTGTTGTCTTATTGTTCTAGCTAGAATTTGAGTACTATTTTGAATAGAAATTATAAAAATGGGCATCCTTGTCTTGTCCTTCATTTTAGTGGAATTGCTTCAAGTATGTCTCCACTTAATTTGATATTGGCTGTTGGCTTACAGTAAATTCCTTTTATTATGTTTAGGTATGGGCCTTAAATTCCTGACCTCTCCAATACTTTTAATATGTAGGGGTGATGTATTTTGTCAAATGCTTCTTCAGCATCTAAGAAGATGATCATGTGATGTTTTTTCTTTGAGTTGTTTATGCAGTGGACTATGTTAACAGATTTTCATATATTGAACCAACCTTGTATCCCTGAGATGAAGCCTACTTGATCATGGTGATTGATGGTTTTAATGTTCATGGATTCTATTTGCAAGAATTTTATTGAGTATTTTGGCATTGATATTCATTAGTGAGATTGTTCTTAAGTTCTCCCTTTTGGTTAGGTCCTTGTGTGGTTTAGCTATCAGAGTAATTGTTGCTTCATAGAATGAATTAGGTAGTGTTCTGTTTCTATTTTATGTAATAGTTTGAGGAATATTGGTATCAAGTCTTCTTTGAAGGTCTGGTGGAATTCTGCACTAAATCCATCTGGTCCTGGATGTTTTTTGGTTGGTAAGTTTTTAATGACTTCTATCCCCTTATGGGATATTGGCCTGCTTATACAGTTTATCTGCTCTTGATTTAACTTTGGTATGTGATATCTGTCTAGAAAACCATCCATTTCACCTAGATTTTCCAGTTTTGTCGAGTATAGGCTTTTATAGTAAGATCTGAAGATTTTTTTTTTAATTTCCTCTGTTTCTGTTGTTATGTTTCCCTTTTCATCTCTGATTTTGCTAATTTGGATACTGCCTCTGGTTCCTTTAGTTAATTTGGCTAGGAATTTATCTACCTTGTTGATTCTCTTGAAGAACCAGCTTTTGATTTTGTTGATTCTTTCTATTTTTCTCTTTGATTCTATTTGGTAGATTTTGGCCAAGAGTTTGACTATTTCTTACCCTCTACCCCTCTTGGGTGTGTTTGCTTCTTTTTGTTCTAGAGCTCTCAGGTGTGCTGTTAAGGTGATAGTGTAAGATTTCTCAGTTTCTTTACCAGGGCACCTAGTACTATGAATTTTCCTCTTAGCACTGCTTTCATTGTGTCCCATAAGTTTGGGCATGATGTGTCAACATTTTCATTAAATTACAGTAAGTCTTAATTTCTTTATTTATTATTCCCTGACCAAGTTGTCATTGAGTAAAGAGTTGGTCAGTTTCCACATGTATGTTGGCTTTCTGTTGCTTTTGCTGTTATGGAAAACTAGCCTTAGGCCATGGTGATCTGATAGGATACATGGGACTATTTAAGTGTTCCTTCCTGTATTGGTAGAGGATTGCTTTGTGACCAATTGTATAGTCGATTTGGGAAGAAGGTACCATGAGGTGCTAGGAAGAAGGTGTATTATTTTGTTTTAGCATAAAATGTTCTGTAGATATCTATTAAATCCATTTGGTTCATAACCTCTATTACTTTCACTGTTTCTCTGTTTAGTTTCTGTTTCGATGACCTGTCCATTGGTCAGAGTGTGGTGTTGAAGTCTCCCACTATTATTGTGTGGGGTTCCATATGTGTTTTGAGCTTTAGGAAAGTTTCTTTTATGAATGTAGGTGCTCTTGCATTTGGGGCATAGATGTTCAGAATTGAGATTTTCTCTTGTCAGATTTTCCCTTTGATGAATATGAAGTGTCCTTCCTCATCATGCTTAATAACTTTTGGTTGAAAATCTATCTTATTGGATAGTAGAATGGCAATTCCAGCTTGTTTCCTGGGACCATTTGCTTGGAAGACCTTTTTCCATCCTTTTACTCTGAGATAGTGTCTGTCTTTGTTATTTAGGAGTGTTTTATCATGCAGCAAAATTCTGGATCTTGTTTACATATCCAGCCTGTTAGCTTATGTCTTTTTGTGGGTGAGTTGAGCCCTTTAATATTGAGAGATATTAAAGACAGATGACTGCTGGTTCCTGTTATGTTTGTTTTTGTAGGTGGCTATATGTGATTGTGTTTCTCTCCTTTTGGCTTTGTTGTGAGTTGCTTTTAATTAGTATAGGTACCTTCCTTCTGTTGGAGTTTTCCTTCTAGGATCCTCTTTAGGGCTGGATTGGTAGATAGATACTGTTTTTTTAATTATGTATTTTTATTAAATACATAATTAAATATACTAAATAATTTAAATTATTTTGGATAAGTTAATATAAATGGTGGTTCTTTCACAGCACATATATGTGCCATTTGTTTAGCATATTTACAAAAGTTAGAACAGAAAAGCACCTTAGTAATGTACAAATAGCAAGACCAGACAGGACAACACATAATTCACATAAACATAAATTTACCATGAGAGCATATATCAATAAGATATTTAATTCCAATACCTCTATACAGGTACTAGACATGGAAATGTTAAAATATGCATTTATCTAATCTTATACTCTGGGGTTTTCCCTTGAGTAAAACATAGAATCATTCTGTATGCTTTTTTTTTTTTTTTGAAATTAGATATTTTCTTTACTTATGTTTCAAATGTCCTCCCCTTTCCTGGTTTCCCTTCTGAAAAAAAAATCTACATTCCCTCCCCCATTACCCTGCTCACCAACCCACCCTCTCTGGCATCCTGGTGCTGGCATTCTCCTACACTGGGGCAGAGATTCTTTACAGGACCAAGGGCCTCTCCTCCTATTGATGACGGACTAGGCCATCCTCTGCTGGAGCCAAGAGTCCCACCATGTGTACTCTTTGGTTGGTGGTTTAGTCCTGGGAAGCTCTAGGGGTACTGGTTAGCTCACATTGTTGTTCTTCCTATGGGGTTGCAAACCCTTTCAGCTCCTTGGGTCCTTTCTCTAGCTCCTCCATTAGGGATTCTGTGCTCATTCCAATAGATGTCTGTGAATCTCCACTTCTGTATTAGACGGGAACTGGCAGAGCCTCTCAGGAGAAAGCTATATCAGGCTCCTATCAGTCAGCACTAGCATGCATCCACAATAGTGTCTGGGTTTGGTGATTATATACAGGAAGGATCCCCAGGTGGGGCAGTCTCTGGATTGCCCTTCCTTCAGTCTCTGCTCTACACTTTGTCTCTGCCATTCCTTCCATGGGTAATTTGTTCCCCCTTCTAAGAAGGATCAAAGTATCCACAATTTGGTCTTCCTTTTTCTTGAGTTTCTTGTAGTTTTTGAATTATATCTTGGATATTCCGAGATTCTGGGCTAATATTTATTTATCAGTGACTACATACCATGTGTGTTCTTTGTGATTGGGTCACCTCACTCAGGATATCCTACAGATCCATCCATTTCCCTAAGAATTTCATAAATTCATTGTTTTTAATAACTGAGTAGTACTCCATTGTGTAAATGCACAAAATTTTCTGTATAGATTCTTCTGTTAAAGAACATCTGGGTTCTTTCCAGCTATTATAAATAATGTTGCTATGAACATAGTAGAGCATGTGTCCTTATTACATGTTGGAGCATCTTCTGGGTATGTGCCCAGGAGTGCTATACCTGGGTCCTCAGATAGTACTATGTTCAATTTTCTGAAGAACCACCAAACTGACTTCCAGAGTAGTTGTACCAGCTTGTAATCCCACCAATAATGGGAAAGTATTCCTCTTTTTTCACAATCTCACCAGCATCTGCTGTCACCTGAGGTTTTGATCTTAGCCATTCTGACTAGTGAGAGGCAGAATATCAGAGATCTTTTGATTTTCATTTCCCTGATGACTAAGGATGTTTAACACTTCTTTAGGTGCTTCTCAGACATTCAGTATTCCTCAGTTGAGAATTATTTGTTTAGCTCTGTACCACATTTTTAGTAGGGTTCTTTGGTTCTCTTGAGTCTAATTTCTTGAGTCCTTTGTATATATTGGCTATTAGCCCTCTATCAGATATAGGACTGGTAAAGATCTTTTCCCAATCTGTTGGTTGCCATTTTGTTCTATTAATAGTATCCTTTGCCTTACAGATGCTTTATAATTTATGAAGTCCCATTTGTCAATTCTTGATCTTAGAGCATAAGCTATTGGTGTTCTGTTCATCAAATTTTCTCCTATGCCAATGTGCTCAAGGCTCTTCCCCAATTTCTTTTCTATTAGTTTCAGTGTATCTAGTTTTACGTAGAGGCCCTTGATCCACTTGGACTTGAGCTTTGTATAAGGAGATAGGAATGGATTGATGTGCATTCTTCTACATACTGACCACCAGTTGAGCCAGCACAATTTGTTGAAAATGCTGTCTTTTTTCCACTGAATGGTTTTAGCTCCTTTGTCAAAGATCAAGTGACCATAGATGAGTGGGTTCATTTCTGAGTCTTCAATTCTATTCCATTGATCTACCTGCCTGTATTGCTTTGTAGTACAGCTTAAGGTCAGGAATGGTTTTTCCACCTGAGGTTCTTTTATAGATGAGTATAGTTTTTACTATCCTAGGTTTTATTATTCCAGATGAATTTTCAAATTGCTCTTTCTAACTCTGTGAAGAATTGAGTTGGAATTTTGATGAGGATTGTATTGAATCTGTAGATTGCTTTCGGCAAGATGGCCATTTTTACATTATTAATCCTACCAATCCATGAGCACGGTAGATCTTTCCATCTTCTGAGATCTTCTTGGATTTATTTCTTCAGAGACTTGAAGTTCTTGTCATACAGATATTTCACTTGTTTAGAGTCACATCAAGGTATTTTATATTATTTGTGACTATTGTGAAGAGTGTTATTTCCCTAATTTCTTTCTCAGCCTGTTTATCCTTTGTGTAGAGGAAGGACACTTATTTGCTTAAGTTAATTTTATATCCAGCTACTTTGCTGAAGTTGTTTACCATTTTAGAAGTTCTCTGGTGGAATTTTGGGGTCACTCAAGTATACTATCATATCATCTGCAAATAGAGATAATTTTCCTTCTTCCTTTCTAATTTGTATCCCTTTGATCTCCTTTTATTGTCTAATTGCTCTGGCTAGGACATCAAGTAGTATATTGAATAGGTAGAAAGAAAGTTGGTAGCCTTGTCTAGTACCTGATTTTTATGGGATTGCTTCATGTTTCTCTCCATTTAGTTTGATGTTGGCTACTGCTTTGCTGTATATTGCTTTTACTATGTTTAAGGATGGGCCTTGAATTCCTACTTTTATCATAAAGGGATGTTGGTTTTGCCAAATGCTTTCTCAGCATTTAATGAAATGATCATATGATTTTTTTCTTTGAGTTTGTTTATATAGTGGATTAAGTTGATAGATTTCTGTATAGTGAACCATCCTTGCATCCCTGGGATGAAGTCTACTTGATCATGATGGATGATTGTTTTGATGTGTTCTTGAATTCAGTTTGCAAGAATTTTATTGAGTATTTTTGTATAGATATTCATAAGGGAAATTGGTCTGAAGTTTTCTTTCTTTGTTAGGTCTTTTTGTTGTTTAGGTATCAGAGTAATTGTGGCTTCATAGACAATAGTATCTTCTGTTTCTATTTTGTGGAATAGTTTGAGGAGTATTGATATTAGGTCTTCTTTCAAGGTTTGATAAAACTCTGCACTAAACCCATCTGGTCCTGGGCTTTTTATGATTGGGAGACTATTAATGACTGTTTCTATTTTGTTAGCAGATATGGGACTGTTTAGATCATCTATCTGATCTTGATTTAACTTTGGTACCTGGCATCTGTCTAGAAAATTGGCCATTTCATATAGGTTTTCCAGTTTTGTTGAGTATAGGCTTTTGTAGCATGATCTCATGATTTTTTGGATTTCCTTAGTTTCTGTTGTTATGTCTCCCTTTTCATTTCTGATCTGTTGATTAGGATACTGTCTCTGTGCCCTCTAGTTAGTCTGGCTAAGGGTTTATCTATTTTGTTGATTTTTCTCAAAGAACCAGCTGCTTGTTTGGTTGATTCTTTGTATAGTTCTTTTTGTTTCTATTTGGTTGATTTCAGCCCTGAGTTTGATTATGTCCTGCCTTCGTCTCCTCTTGGGTGAATTTGCTTCTTTTTGTTCTAGAGCTTCCAGAAGTGCTGTCAAATTGCTGGTGTATGCTCTCTCTAGTTTCTTTTTGGAGGCACTGAGAGCTAGAGTTTTCCTCTCAGGACTGCTTTCATTGTGTCCCATAAGTTTGGGTATGCTGTGGCTTCATTTTCATTAAACTCTTAAAAGGCCTTTAATTTCTTTCTTTATTTCTTCCTTGACCAAGTTATCATTGAGTAGAATGTTGTTAAGCTTCCACGTGTATGTGGACTTTCTACTGTTTATGTTGTTATTGAGGAGCAGCCTTAGTCCATGATGATCTGACAGGATGCAAGGAATTATTTAAATCTTCTTGTATCAGTTGAGGCCTGTTTTGTGACTGATTATATGGTCAATTTTGGAGAAGGTACCATGAGGTGCTGAGAAGAGGGTATATCCTTTTGTTTTAGGATAAAACATTCTATAGATATCTTTTAAATCCATTTGTTTCATAACTTCTGTTAGTTTCACTGTGTCTTTGTTTAGTTTCCATGATCTGTCTTTTGCAGAGAGGGTGGTGTTAAAATCTCCCACTATTATTGTGTGTGGTACAATGTGTCCTTTAAGCTTTAGTAAAGTTTATTTTATGAATATAGATGCCCTTGCATATGGAGCATAGAGGTTCAGAATTGAGAGTTCATCCTAGTAGATCTTACCTTTGATGAGTATGAAGTGTCCCTCTTTATCTTTTTTGATCACTTTACATTGAAAGTTGATTTTATTCAATATTAGATTACCTACTCCAGCCTTTTTCTTGGGACCATTTGCTTGGAAAATTGTTTTCCAACCTTTTATTCTGAGGTAGTATCTGTCTTTGTCATTGAGGTAGGTTTCTTGTATGCAACAAAATGTTGGATCCTGTTTACATACCCAATCTGATTGTCTATGTCTTTTTATTGGGGAATTGAGTCCATTGATATCAATGCATAGTAAGGAAAAGTAATTGTTTCTTCCTGTTGTTTTTGTTGTTAGGGTTGGAATTCTGTTCATGTGGCTGTCTCCTTTTAGTTTTGTTGGAAAATTACTTTCTTGCTTTTTCTAGGATGTAGTTTCCTTCTTTGTGTTGTTGGAGTTTTCCATCTATTATCCTTTGCAGGGCTGTATTTGTGGAAAGATATGTAAATTTGGTTTTGTCATGGAATTCTTTGGTTTATCTATGGTAATTGAGAGTTTTGCTAGGTATAGAATTCTGGGCTGGCATTTGTGTTTTCTTAAGGTCTATATGATATCACCCCATGATCTTCTGGCTTTCTATTTTTTATTAGATATTTTCTTTATTTACATGTCAAATATTATTTCCTCTCCCAGTTTCCCCTCTGGAAAAAAAAAGAAAGAAAAAGAAAGAAAAAAAACCTGTTCCCTCCTCCCTCCTCCTGTTCATCAACCCACCCTCTCTCACTTCTTGGCCCTGCCATTCCCCTACACTGGGGCATAGAAACTTCACAGAACCAAGGGCCTCTCCTCCTACTGATGACTGACTAGACCATCCTCTGCTATACATGTGCTACTGGAGGCATTAGTCCCATCATCTGTACTCAGTCTCTGCATACATAGTCATGTGTACATAGTCTCTGGCAAAAAGTCTGGTGTAATTCTGATAGGCCTGCCTTTATATCTTACTTGACCTTTTTCCCCTTACTGCTTTTAATATTTTTGTTTTGTGCATTTGGTGTTTTGATTATTATGTGATGGGAGGAATTTCTTTTCTGTTCCAAACTATTTGGAGTTCTATAGGCTCCTTGTATGTTCCTGGGCATCTCTTTCTTTAGGTTAGGGAAGTTTTCTTCTATAATTTTGTTGAACTGACCCTTTAAATTGGAGGTCTTCACTCTCTTCTATACCTATTATCCTTAGGTTTGGTCTTTTCACTGTGTCCTGGATTTCCTGGATGTTTTGGGTTAGAAATTTTTTGCATTTTGTGTTTTCTTTGACTGTTGTGTCAATGTTTTCTATGGTATCTTCTGTACCTGAGATCTCTTCTATCTCTTGCATTCTGTTGGTGATGCTTGCAACTATGGCTCCTGACTTCTTTCCTAGGTTTTCTATCTCCAGAATTGTCCTTTATAATTTCTTAATTGTTTCTACTTCCATTTTTAGATCCTGGATGGTTTTGTTCAATTCTTTCACCTGTTTGACTGTGCTTTCCTATAATTCTTTAAGGAATTTTTGTGTTTCCTCTTTAAGGGCTTCTACTTTTTCTCCTGTAATTCTTTAAGGGAATTATTTATGTCTTTTTTTTCTTTTTTGGTTTTTCAAGACAGAGTTTCTCTGTGTTGCTCTGGCTGTCCTGGAACTCACTCTGTAGAGTTCCAGGCTGGCCTTGAACTCAGAGATCCACCTGCCTCTGTCTCCCAAGTGCTGGGGTTAAAGGCATGTGTCACCACTGCCCAGCTATTTATGTGTCAGCACTCCTGGGAGATTAGCTCTCCCCTGGTAAGACCCATTTGCAGAGAGTTGTGGATCAGCCTTCTCTCCTAGGTGCACATGTATGAATGAAGGACCCTCTCACAGTTGCTCTGAAGCTTCTGTGACCTCTGCCTCCTGGCTGGTACAGCCTTAGAAAGTCACCGGAGAGAAAATGGCAATCTCACCTGAGTCCTGGGGTGAGAACACTCTCTAGAGACCTGCTCTCCCCTAGCAAGAAAGATGCACAGAGGACTGTGGAACAGGTGCACCTCCTGGCTGTAGATGGAAGTAGAAAGGACCTTGTCCCAGCTGTTCTGTGCCTCCCAGCTAGTCTCACCTTAGAAAGTCACTGGAGAGAAAATGGTGATCTTGCCTGAGTGACATGTTTTCTATGCTTTGTTTTATTTTTATTTATTTCCTTGTGTGTTTGTGTGATTTTTATTTGGTGGAGGAGGTTGCAAATGTAGAGAGCAGGTACAAGAGGATAGGTAGATAATTGTGACTGAGCTACATGATGGTCAACTCACAAAAAATCAGTAATAAGTAAAAAAAGTTACACATACACGCATATGTATGTATGTATGTATATGTTACATCATAACTGTAGTTCCTCCCTATACTCCTCCCAATCCTGACTCCAGACTGAAGCTCTCCACATCCTATCCACTCTGCCTCCATTTCTTTTCAGGAAAGGACAGACTTCTTATGAATATCAACCAACCATGATATAACAAACTGAAGTAGGCACGTGATCTCCTATTTAGACAAAATGAGGCATCCTGGTAGAAGGAAAGTGTTGTTCAAAGGCAGGCAACAAAGTCAAAGACAGCCCACACCCCCATGTTCAGAGTCTCAAACAAAAAACAAGCTACACAATTGCTATATAGTACAGATGGCCTAGGTTGGTCCAGTGCAGGTTCTCTGGTTCAGTTCAGGGTAATAGACTGCAAGAGTAGGCTTTCAAGTTAGTGAAAGCATAGACCATCTGAATCCTGTGCCCTAAGTGGTGTCTTCACTTAGCTTCAGCCTGTCTCTGAGAGTAAACCAAGGACAACAGTAGCCTACATTACCTTAGAAGTCATTTGGACTGCCCTCTGCACAACCCTGACAAACACCTTGAATGGAATGAAACATACGAATGGAAGTTTCATATGTAGGTCAGGCTTTTTAATCAGGATTGTGGTTGCAGAGAAAATAAACAAACAAACAAACAAATATGTATGTATGAAGTGAATATTAAATCTATAAATTTGTAAAGTGAATAAATAAATTTTGAAAAGAATGAAATCAAGAGAATAAGGGAGAATATCAGGAAGGTGTATACTGATTATCTGCCTGTGTGCTTTGTGTGTAATTACTACTGATGTTGATCTTCCCATCAATCAGCAGAAAAAGGCACCAAGAAATATTCAAAGAAACATAAGGAAGACCCATTAATTATAAACAAATATGCAGTTTTAATTAAAACACCAGCTTGCATGTTTGAATTACTGAGAAGTTGTGCTGCATGTCATGTAGGATTGGAGAGCACAGTGAATCTACTTCCGGGAAGCTTATGACATCCACGGCTTTTCTTTCTGACTGTGTGGCTTACCCTAGGTTGAGATGGGAAGATACTGAGTTGGAGTACTTAGGCAATGAATGGCTCATTGGACAGGGGTAGCAATGAGGCCATTTAGTACAGTGGCCACATAAGATGCCAGTGTTGGCTATCATCTTTGATCATATGCATTTATGACTACAGAAATGAGAAAGTTACTTGGAGGGAAATGAAGGATGATGCTTGACCAAACACAGTGTTCCTGATGCTTGAACCTCAGGCTTGATATTCAAGTTGAAAGAGATTATCTCTATAACTTATTACCATCACTGAAAATGCAATTTTTAGCTCCTTTGTCAAAGATCAAGTGACCATAGATGTGTGGGTTCATTTCTGGGTCTTCAATTCTATTCCATTGATCCACCTGCCTGTCACTGTACCAATACCATGCAGTTTTTATCACAATTGCTCTGTAGTACAGCTTGAGGTCCAGGATGGTGATTCCACCAGAGGTTCTTTTATTGTTGAGAATAATTTTCGCTGTCCTAGGTTTTTTGTTATTCCAGATGAATTTGCAATGGATGGATCTGGAGAATATCATCCTTAGTGAGGTAACCCAATCACAAAAAAACATACATGGTATACACTCTCTGATAGGTGGATATTAGCCCAGAAGATTGAAATACACAGAGTACAACCCACAAACCACAAGAAACTCAAGAAGGAAGACCAAAGTGTGAATACTTCGTTCCTTCTTAAAAGGGAGAACAAAATACCCATGGAAGGAGTTGCAGAGACAAACTATGGGGCAGAGACTGAAGGAAGGATAATCCAGAAACTGCTCCATCTGGGAATCCTTCCCATATTCATTCATCAAATCCAGACACTATTGTGGATGCTGGCAAGTGCTGGCTGATAGGTGCCTGATATAGTGGTCTCTGACTGTACCTGACTAATACATAAGTAGAGGCTCACAGCCATCCACTGGACTGAGCTCAGGGTCCCCAATGAAGGAGCTAGAGAAAGGACCCAAGGAGCTGAAAGGCTTGCAGCCCTTTAGGAAGAACAACAATATGAACTAACTATACCCTCAGAGATCCCAGGGACTAAACCACCAACCAAAGAGTATTCATGGTGGGTGGGACTCATGACTCCAGCAGCATATATAGAGCAGAGGATGGCCTAGTCAGTCATGAAGGACATGAGAGGCCCTTGGTCCTGTGAAGGTTCTATATCCCAGTGTAGGGGAATGCCAGGGCCAGGAAGCAGGAGAGGGTGAGTTGTTGAGCAGGGGGAGGGGGAGGGAACAGGATTTTTTTTTCAGAAGGGAAACTGGGAAAGGAGATATCATATGACATGTCAATAAAGAAAATATCTAATAAAAATAAATAAAAGAAAATAAAGAAAGTACAATTAATATTATCAAAACCCAATCCATACAAGATCCAAGACTTAGGATAACAAGAGACCGATGGTTACATGCAAGGAGTGAAATTTATTAGTGCAAGACGTTAAAACCTTCACATTAAGCAGGGAAAATCAGTTCATCTGATTTTCACGATAAGATGTTAGGAAAATATTTTTCCAGCAATCCTTTCCCACCGCAGTGGAATACAACTTTTCCCTGGAAATAAACAAAAAGCAAAGAAGAAAGGTGAAGAAAAAAAGAGTCAAGGCAGTCCTGCAGAATTGTTAACAAACCAAGAGTCTGTGGAGGGCAGTGTGGAAAGACAAGAGGGGAAATGCAAAGTGTGCTCAGGGAAATAACATCAAATAATGCGTATTAGTGGAAATTCTTTCCAAATTCAAGTGAATAAACCCCGAGTATATTCAATAATGTGTCTCAACTCAATAGTTCTCTAGAACTCTCAGCAATCATAAAGGAGCACATTGGATCATAGCTCCACTTGACTTAACTTCTGATGATTTAGAATTTTGGCCTCTATTTTCCTTAAATGGGAAAACCAGATGTGCAGAAGTGGATAAGAAGTATTGGAAACAGGAAGTTCCCATGCACCTGACTGAGCCAGCAAATTTGGTAGAGAAATGCATCCTGGCAGAACTTTTCTCTTAAGGGGATTGTCTCCAGATTCCCTCCTCTCATCTGTGGTATTTTCATTTACCAGCATTTCCCATATTATTCAATAGAGATAATATCCAGTTATTATACAAACAATAACTTCAGCAAAGACCCCAGAAAGTCTAGAAGTAGAGTTGAATCCTCCTTTTGTAGGGCCTTATTTTTCCTTGCTAGGATGCCACATAGTGTCACATCTCAAGTGGAACTCTAGGAGACACCTATCCCAGGCACTGTCTACAACTGAACTCAGATCAGCAGTGTATTCCTGAACCAACCTATCATTGAGCTCCTGTTTTTCCCCATCCATGTGTTCCCCACAGAACTTCAGGTCAACTTCATTTGTCACCTTCTGAAAGTGTAAAGCGAAATAAACATACCAGTGTTGCTGCTACTAGATATCTGTCTGTACGGCTCATCTCATCTACACAGTCCTTCACCGTCAGTTTTGCTTGAATAGCCTCTTCGGGTGCAGAATACTTCCTAAGTTCCTTCTCCAAGTCTTTTCTACTCCCTAGTATGAAGTTCAGACTTTCTTTCAAAACAGCTTCACAGATATTGCCACCTTCATTAGCTAAAAAGTATAAGGAGAAAGAAAAAGAATTTATTTAATGAAAATTACTTGGTTTTGTTTTGTTGCCCAAACAGGATTTCTCTGTATGCCCCTGTCTGTTATAGAACTTACTCTGTAGACCAGGCTGGCCTTGATCTCACAGAGATCTGCCGGTTTCTACCTCCAGAGTGCTGGGATTAAGGGAGTGTGCTATTCCCACCCAGCTACTTTTAATTTTTAATTATTTTTCCATGAACCTGCAGACTTGACACTGCAGATTTGACAGGATATGCTAGATATTGTGGCCAGCTACTGTGACTGTTAATACAAGACTGTGTAAATTCCTGAACACTACAAAACAAGTGGCTGGAGAAAACTTATTGTGGTATCTCTATGTTTCTGTAATTTAGTTCACATTTACAACTCCACACAAAACCTTCAACAGAACGTGTGTCTTGCTTATAAGATGCTCAGGAATAACGAGGAAGCAAAGAATGAGGAAATGGCCAACCAATGACTGTCCAATGTGAGACACATTCCATGTAAAAGAGCCAGTTCCTGACACTATTAATGATACTCTGCTATGCTTGCAGACAGGAGCATGTCTTCTGAGAGACAGACAGAAATAGATGCAGAAACCCACAGCCAAACATCAGTGAGTGATGGGAGTCTTCTGAATGAGTTGGACATAGAATTCAGTGAACTGGTGGTGTCAAGGGCACCACAAGAAACCCTACAGAGTCAACTAACCTGTGCTCATGGGAAATCACAGATACTTAACCACCAACCAAAGAGCATTCAAAGGCTGAACCTAGGCCTCCTACATATCTGTAGCAGATTTGTAGCTTGGTCCTCATGTGAGTCCTTTAATAATTGGAATACAGGCTATGTCTGACTCTGTTGCCTGTCATTTGGTCCCTTTCCCTTACTGGACTACCTGGTTGGGCCTCAGTGGGAGAGGATGTGCTTAGATGTGCTGTGATGGATTTCCCAGGGTGGGATGATGCTCAAGGGGGGATTCCCCTTCTATGTGGAGAAGGCAGGGTGAGAGGGTAATGGATGGAAAGATTTATATGGGTGAACTGGGAGGAGAGGAAGGAAGAGGGCGTGGAAGGGCAGCCCTGAATCAGGATAGTAAGTAAATAAATAATTTTGTTTTTGAGTTTCAGGTTTGGCTGCATCTTCTGTAGCATATTTTATGAGAATGATTTTTTGCATCATCCAACTTTATAAGAATATTAGAATTATAATTTTACAAGGCAAGAAAAGTAAAAAGTAAGAAGACTGCTTATGTATAGGTGACATTTTGAAAAATGATAGAATCATGTCATGGCATCAGGTACATTTCAAGATAAAAAGCTAAAGTAACACAGTTCAACAGTTTTGCTGAACATCAGAGCATATCTTGGATCTGGGAAGTTTTGCTTTTACACAATGATGCTCAGATTCACTTCTAGGGAGACTGACAGTGCAAACCGGCATCCACCTTATGGATTCTAAAGATCTATGATAAATGTTTGAGTAGAACTGAAGAAATCAACTTTCTCAATCTTGATTCCACATATCCCTCAAGGCTCTTAAATACAAATAACAACAACAAAAACCAAGTCTCTACAGATGGCCTTGGCTGACTTTAGACCCAAGTTCCTCATGTTTAACATCACCTAGCTTAAATCACAGAAATATGACACCAAATCCAGTTTTCCCAAAGATATGTCAATATTATACTTAGGAGATTCCCAAACAGTGTCTGATGTGAGCTTTAAGCAGAATCTATCAGATTATAGGGAAATGTAGTATGAAGGGTAGCTAGGCAGTCAGGAGGAGATACAGAAAAGAAAGAGTAACTGTCTGTGAAACTTGGTTCATTTTGAAGGCACAGAGTATGTAAGAATGTTCTGTTTACATGCAAATGGATTATTTGTGAAAATTTCATTAATTTAATAAAAGCAGACATCTTTTCTGGTTTTTACGCTATAGTACCACACCATTTCTAACACTATTATTGGTAGGACCTCCAGGAAACTGATAAGATGACACAGGCATGCTTACTCTCAGAGTATAGTTGAAATGTATTACTCACAGATTCAGAGAAAACTGACAGTTAGGACCACAAAGCTCTCTCAAGTCACCTTCCCAGATAAAACAACGAGAAAAATAACACATCAAACAGAAACCCTTTAATAAAAATATTTCCTGACCTTTGTTCATAATGGTCTTTGGGTTGTTTCTATGCCCACCCAGTCAAGTTCCCTAAATAGGTGAAAGTTAGTTGAATGTATCTGGAGGTTTTGGGTTTTTTGGAGAGTTAATAAAAGGGATTGGGAGAAAGTTTAGATTGTTGGTCTTTTCCTTACCTCAACCTCATCACACATAAACATATCAGCTATTCAAAGAAGCAAAATTACCAGGAGATACAGCTGGATTAATCATAAGTAGTGCTCACCTTCATAGCATTGAACAGCCAGACCAATCAGGAAAAGACACAGAATCAGCCTCATGGTGCTCAGCTTGCTTTTAGACTTAGCAAATGGTAAGCAAATGGACTATCAGAGAGCATGGGGACCAGGGACATTTATACATAGTGAGGCTTATGGTCCTGCCCTCAGGCAAGTGGCAGGTCCCAAAGCCTGGTTTAGACCCTCCCTCTGTGTCACTGAGGGCCGATCCCCTCCCTACCTACCATCCTGTTGGGCTAGAGCCCAGAAGAATAGCCTCATGGAAACACCATTGTTCCTTCAGGCAACCTTTCCCCTTCACCAGGAAGCAACTGTGATAGTTCAGTTTACATTTGCACTTTTGATTATTATGCTTGAGTTCTCTCCTTCTCATCTGGTTTCTGACAACAGGGTTACATTCTCCAGGGCACTGAACCTACAAATACCTGCCCTGGAAATAAGAGCTTTGCACTTGGACCCCGCCAAAACTCATCCAATTCCCAGCATCGAACTATTCAAAATATCAGGAAGATCCCAAAGAAAAAAACCTCAATGCAAAAAGCAAAATAAACTCCAAATCAGTTAAGGGAAGAAATACTGAATGCATGAAGGGAAAAAAATATAACAAAACACATAGAAAGCACTAGTGAAGCAGACACTCATGAAGAACTCATGAAGAATTTTTAAAAACCTGAACAGATTACATTGTGTTATTGGAGTACACATGTAACAAAAATTCCCATACCATGGATAACAAGGTCAGGACAAAATGACTTTCCTACTGAATTCTACTAAGCATTTAAAGAATTAAGATTGCTTATTGTCATTTTATTCTAAAGTTTCATGTTAGGGAATTGTTCCTAAAACCTTCTAAGAGGCCAGTATTTCATAATGTACATTTTTTAATGCATAGTTAATTTTATGTTTTTATAATAAAATTATCAATCTGAAAATGTATTGTCACATTATTTATTTATACATTTGTGTATGTATATGGGGGGCAGGCATATGTCACTGTAAGCCTATGAAGGTCAGAGGACAAACAATGGGATTCAGTTCTCTCCTTTCACCATGTGGATTGTGGGGATGAAAACTCAGGTCATTGGACTTGGTGGCAAGCATCTTTCTTCACTGAATCATTTTGCCAGCCCATAAAATGTGCTTGCTAAGTTTTATACCCTGGTCTTTCTTCATGTAGTAAGAAGATTAAAGGGGTTTTTCTTATCCATTATGTTGATGTAGCATATCATGTGTATTGATCTGCATATACAGACACATTCTTACAACACTGATTATAACAGTGACTAGTCTTCCAATGTGCTGTTGGATTTTGTTTGCTGAAAATTGATGATGGTGTTTGAAAGTATATTCATCAAGGATACTAGAGTTTTGTTGGTTTCGTGTGTGTGTGTGTGTGTGTGTGTGTGTGTGTGTGTGTGCATGTGTGTGTATGCTTACACTTTTCACAGTGGGGGTGTCCTACCCATAGCAACCAAACTCAGAAAAAGTCAGAGGCAACCATAGTTGGATGAAGACAAAATACTGTCAGTGGCTGAAGAAAGATATCATACTGTTATATGTAGACATAAAGATTCTACAAAAAAAACAGTTACAATTTATAAATCAACTTAGCAGGGCTTCTAATTATGCTCTACCTCATAAAGAGTAGAGTTAGTAAATGGTAAGAGTAAGTTATTTGATTGATAGTCTAAAGATTGATTCTATTCTTCTTTTTGTTGTTGTTTTTTGAGACAGGGTTTCTCTTTGTAGTCCTGGCTGTCCTGGAACTCACTCTGTAAACCAGGCTGGCCTCAAACTCAGAAATCTGCCTGCTTCTGCCTCCCAAGTGCTGGGATTAGAGGTGTGCACCACCACTGCCTGGTAGATTGATTCTACTCTTAAAACTATAAAAATAATAAAATATCAGAATTAAATTTAACTGAATATTAAAGAACATTTAAAAAAAAGTTGCCAGGTGATGACAGTACACATCTTTAATTCCAGGATTTGGGAGACAGAGGCAGGTAGGTTTCTGTGAGCTCAAGACCAGCCTGGTCTACAGAGTGAGTTCCAGAAAAGCCAGGGCCACACAGAGAAACCATATCTCAATCAATCAATCATCAATCAATAAATAAATAAACAAACACTAAAAAATAAAATAAATAAATATATATAGCTGTAGAATAGGATGTAACAGCAGCAATGAAGTAATGCACTCCTCTCTTGGACAGATGACCACACACTCCTGCATTTTCAGGCCAGTCCTGGTCTATATTGTCCAGGCATGCCATTCAGTAAGTGTCCTTCTTCCAAAGACTGCACTGTTATAATAAATATTCTTATTACCCATTCCCAGCAATGATGTTGTGAAGGCCACTGGCTTACCGGAGTGCCTGCCATCTACTTGCTGTTGCAAAATGGTGCCCACTCATGGTATTGAATATTTCCATGAAACATACTGAGATTAGAAACTTCATTGTTCCACCTTATTGTACACTTCCATTGCTCCTTGGCTTATTATAAGCAATCTTTTCATAATGAGGTATATTTCCAAAATCTGAAATGTGAAGTGATGACTGTGTCAATTGGACTGAGTTATACACTTCAGAATATATACACATATAAATATATATATAATACCCTATATAATTTATAGTTCATTTATCCATTAGAAACTATATAATAAGCTTTAAAGCAGCGGGAAAGTGGACAGGAGGTGGGTTTTGGGGAGAAGAGGGAAACTTGACCTGGTATTGGGTGAGGAAAAAGAACCGAAGCCCTAAGGATCAGCAGAAAGAATGGAAACAGGCAACCTCTGGAAATAGGAGGTTGGGAGGGGCTCCAGAATGCACCAGAGACCTTGGAGGTAAAAGACTCTCAGAAATTAAAGGGAGGGACCTTAGATGAAATGCCTGACAATAAGGAGAGGGATCTTATAGAGCCCACCTCCAGCAGGAAGACAGGACATCAAGTGAGGGATGGGGGCATCCCACAGTCACAACTCTGACACATAATTGTTTCTGTCTGAAAGAATTACAGGGATGGAAATGGAGGGGAGCTTGAGGAAAAGAATGTCCAGGGAGAGGCCCAAAGTGGGATCCAGCTCAAAGGGAGGTCCCAAGGCCTGACATTATTACTGAGGCTATGGAGACCTATATGACTTCCCTCTGAAAGATCCAACAAGAAGCTGAAAAAATCAGATGCAGATATTTGCACCCAACCAATGGACAGAAGCAGCTGATCCTTGTTGCTGAATTAGGGAAGGTTAAAGGAGCTGAGGAGAAGGGCAATCTTGTAGGAGGACCAACAGTCTCAATTAATATGGACCCCCAAGATCTCTCAAGCACTGGACAGCATACACCAGCTGATATGAGACTCCCCTCTATACATACAGTAGAGGACTTCCAGGTTTGTGCCATTCAGAGATGTTGCACCTAACCCTCAAAAGACTGAAGGCCTCAGGGAGTTTAGAGGTCAGGTGGGGTGAGGGTGGGGACATCCACGTGGAGAAAGGGGGTGGGAAGGAGGTATGGAATGTGGGATAGTCAGAGGGTGGGTGGGGGAAATAAAATATGGAGTATAAAAAAATAAATTAATTAAAAAAAAAGCATTCCAAACATGCACAGAACCTTGACACTATGCTCTGAGGCTTTTAACATGACAAGAGCACACACAATTCTTAGAAAAGTAATTATTTGCAAGTTCTCTTCACAAGATATTTGAAAAAAGAGAAACTAAGTAAACATCTAGTAAACATGGATCAAATAACATTTTTCTTTCTAACTTAATGGTTTAGTTGATTTCCATTTTTGACTAAGCTCTGGCTCTTTCTTTCTTTCTTTCTTTCTTTCTTTCTTTCTTTCTTTCCTTTTCTTATTTTTTTTGGTAGATTATAAAGCAGAAGCAGGGATCCTGTGGGATCCAATGGACCTGGTTGCAACTAGATGTTTTGACCTTGAATATGCTATCCTTCCTTCCTTCTTCCCTTCTTTCCTTCCTTTCTCCCTTTCTCCCTTCCTTTCAAGTATATGTATATGCTTCAGTGTACACATGTGGGTCAGAGAACAACTGTGTGAGTCTTTGCTTCTAAGGTCTCTGAATATCCTCTGATATTGAGAGCAGATTGTTAGGCTTGGCCACAAACATATTCATGCACTTGCTCATCTTGCTGACCCTACTTATTACCATAAAATAAAATTTGATGAATCACTACATGAGCCAACAGTCTTGGAAATATCATGACAAGATTATTGACTGACATCTCTGCCAGGTTAATTTATTTATTTGGTGCAGAGCAGGCATTTTATCACTGAACTATATTCTATAACTCAGTCAATCTTTTAGAGACTTTTTATCACAAAAATGTACATTGGACTGAGAAAGAGTTCTCTCAAGATGGCACCTCTTGTTAATTGTATGGCATCTCAAGTGGCTAACTCTACTTCTGTGTCAGTTCCGAGGTCTTCCAAAAGCCTGGAAGCAAGACAGCATTCACTATTATCCCACACTTTATATATTTCCAAAGACTCCAGCTTTCTAGACAGAGTCTGTGACTGAATCATCTTGGCAATGTGGTTTTAAAATCTGTCCCACACTTGTGAGGGAAGCTGAATAGCTGCACTTCCAAATGAACTGCATTTGGAAGCCTGAGGCAAGTAGCTTCTGGTAAAAGAAAAAAAAATTCAGACCAGAAACACAGATGCCATCAGCTTTGTGTGTCCCTTCATTGTCTCTTTAAACACTGCTTCACAAACAAGCATATTTTTTTTTACCCAGTTACCCTTAATCACTCCCCAGAGTTCGGCCACCAAACTCTGTGTCCAAATAAAAAATGAAATCACAATCATACTCTCTCAGTGTGGTGTTTGTACCTATTGGGGGGGGGTAGTTTTTATAACTGGAAACAACTTAAGTGGCCCAGTCCCAGAAGGTGCCAGGGCAAGGACATAATTCTGGGACACGAAGTAGAGCCTTTTCACATCCTGGTGAAGGATGCAGTGTCCTAGTTTCCTTTCAAGGCCTTTACTTGGCTGGAGGTTGAAGATCCAGCCTTGGAGGACCAGCTGTGAGTCCCCATGAAGGAGGACTTATGTGTACTTTCTGGAGAAATCAGGTTTGTTCTTGGCAGCTGATTCTGCTGATTCTGGGAAGAACAATGTCATTAGTTATCACACACAAAGCACACTGGTGAATAATCCGAGCACACATCTTCCTGACACTCTCATTTATTCTGTTGTTTCAACTCTTTAGTGTGTCAGTCAACTATTCTTTTCTTGTTCCTTGTTCCTTCAACATGTTCAGTTGTCCCTAACTGATCTAGGTTTTCAAACACAAGATTTTGTTTTGTCATTATCTTACTGTTCCGTGTGCATGTCCCCTGCCATACTTGTCCTTAGGGGTAGCAACTGTCCTCAGCCCTGAACTCCTCACAGTGATTGGTCTCATTGCTGATATCTTTATTTTGGCTTTTTAAAAAATGTACAGTCATATCATTATTTTTATTTTCACTTTAAGACACATGCTATTATCTAAAATTAAGCATGAGCCACACTTCACACTTTTATATAAACTCTGAGCACAAAATATAATAAAATTCTGTATTTTATTTCTTTTTTCTTTTTTAATTAATCATTCTATTCATTTACATTTAAATGATATATAAACTTCCCAGTTACCCCTCTGCAAGTCCCTCATCCCACAACCTCTCTCTCCTCCCTCCCTTTTGTCTCTATGAGGATACCATTAAACTTATTCTTTATCATCTTAAATGTATATAATGCATACTCACTGACTTCACCCCACACTGCGTTGTCTCTCTCACACACGAGCTTCCTCTGCCTGAGTCTTGTGGTGTGATCCTTTCCTTTTTCATCCAGTAGTTTCAAAGTATTGTGCTTTATGTTGGAGTCACTGATCCACTTGGACTGACTTTTGTGCAGGAAGAGGAAGCCTTCTTTGCAGGTGACAAGATTCTATATATAAAAGACTCAGAACTCTGCCAGAAACTCTTGGCTCTAATAAATCTTAAAAGTCTTGTAAAATTCTTAGATCTGAAATTGTTTGATTCCCCAAAGTAGCAGAATATAAAATTAACACATAAAATCAAGAGCATTTCTAGGCTGATGTATTGGCTAATATCAATACCAGATAATAGGCATAATGGACAGGGTATCCACACTCCACTCCACAGGCCCAAAGAAGCCAAACAAGAAGAAAGGCACAAATGATGCTGCTTTAATCTCACTTAGAAAGCAGAATAAAATAGTCATAGGAGGAAGATGGAGGAATAGAATTGGGTAGGATATGGGGAAGGAATGAGTAAGGTCAGGTTCAGATGTAAGGAAAGACAGGAGAGATGGTCAGAGTGCAAGAGAATGAATGGAAATCAGCAGCTGGTGGGGTGGTCGGTGGGCGGCATCTCCAGGATGTGCAAGATACCTGTGGTAGGGGAGGCTCACAGGAGTGTATGGGGTGAATTTAGATGAGGTTCATAGGAGTAGGGATATGGAGCATTCAGTGGTCACCTCCTGTAGACAGGCAGGACCCTTACTAAAGGGATAAGGACAACAACCCACCCACAAAACTTTTGACCCAAAATTTGAACTGTCTACAAGAAATGCAAAGGCAAAGATAACTGAGGGAATGGTCAACCAGTAACTGGCCTAACATGAGACCAACATAAGCACCAAACCATGATACTATTAATGGTAGTCTATTATGTGTGGAGAAAGGATCCCCTAACATAACTGCCCTCTGAGGGGCTCCACCTAGCAGCTGAAACAGATGTAGCTGCCCACAGCCAAACATTGGACAGAGTTTGTGGAGTCTTATGAAACAGTTAGGGGAAGGATTGAAAGACCCAGAAGGTAAAGGAACTCCACAGGAAGACTAACAGAGTCAACTAACCTGGACCCTTGGGAGCTCTCAGAGACCGAACCACCAACTGAAGAGCACACACTGAATGGTCCTAGGCTCCATGCACATATGTAGCACATATGTAGCAGCTCAGCCCTCATATGGGTCCCCCAACACCTGCCTGTCTGTGGATTCCTTTTCTCTTACTGGGCTGCCTTGTCTGGTCTCAATGGGAGAGAATGTACCTAGCCCTGCAAATGCTTGATGTACCAGGGTGGAGGATACACAGGAGGCCCTTTTATCCTCTCAGAGGAGAAGGGAATGGGGCAGTTGGGGAGGAACTCGGGGCAAAGAGACTGGCAGGAGAGGGGCAGCAATCAACATGTAAAGTAAATAAGTAAATAAATACATAAGTAAATAAATCACAATATAAGTAAACAGGCCCCAAGTTTATACTGTATTTGCATACAGTTTGAACAGCCATTATGAAGCTGTAGAGCTTCAAACTGGGTTTTATACTTTCTCTATCAACTATTATTTCAAACCCTTGTCTACCACTGAAAATGGAACAACTCCAGTAGGGTTAAAACTAGAAAAGGAATCAGCTTCCTATTAATTTTCATGAGCCAAGCATCCTTTACCTACATTCAATCTTTCCTCATGCCCTAATTCTGATCCTTTCACATTCACTTCTCTCTCATTTTTCACTTCCAAGATAAATATATGTAGGAATATTTAAGAAATTTATATTTTAATGAGTCATTTCAGTAATTGGAACATATTTCTAATTTTAAGAACTACAGTCAAAGGGTGTGTAATTCACCCATCAAAGCAAATAATACAGTAGAATTTTGAAGAAAGTTATGTCTTAATGAACCATTACAGTAAGTAGAATCAATTTCTAAGAGCTAGAGTTGAGGGATGTATAATTCACCCATTAGAATATATAATACTGTGGTTTTGAAAGAATATCTTGAAGCAAAATTAACTAATAAAGTAAGAGACTTCTTCAATGGAAACTTTAAGACACTAAGGAACTAAATTAAGGCAAAAGGTAGAATACTGAAAGACCATGAATGTTAATGGATTGAAAATTTTAATGTTTTAAATGGTCAGCCTACCAAAAGCAATCTACAGACTTAATGAAGTTCCAATCAGAATTTTAATGAAAAATTTCACACAAGCAACAGCAACAACAATCGTACATTTGAATTATAACCACAAAATCCAACAATAACTCAAGCAACCCTTAGCAAAATGAACAATTCAGAAGATACCTTAGTTGAAACTATAGTATACAGCCATATGAGTAAAAATAGCATACTAGCTTAAAGCAAACAATAGATCATTGGTTCTCAACCTTTCTGATGCTATGACTCTCTAATAAAGTTCCTCAAGTTCTTGTAACACCCAACTAAAATTTGTTTCATTACTACTTCAAAACTACATCTTTTCTGCTTTTATGAATCATAATCTAAATATCTAACTTGCAGGATATTTGATATGCAACCCCTGTAAAAGTGTTGCTCAACTCACAAAGGGCCTGAGACCCACAGGTTGAGAACCAATGCTGTAGATCAATGGTACTGAATAGGAGGTCCAGAAAGAAGTCCCTATTCAGTCACCTATGGCTTCAAGGGTTTTTTTTCTAATTTAATTTTTGAGAGCTGCACAGATGAATGCTGTATCAGGTCATTCCCATCACTCTTTCTCACCCTCCAACTTTCCCTGTGCTCCCCAAAGCCTCTAAAATTCATTACCTTTTCTTCTTTATTATTATTTCTGCATTTATATATAATTATACATTGACAAGGATGCCAAAATTACCCATTGTACTAAATGCAAAACATTCAACAAATGATGCTAAAACCTTCATGATCACTGGATACTTGGAGCTAAATGACCTTTCTCTTTCCGTGCATACTTGGCCACTAGATTCTAAATTCTCATCCTGTTAAGTAACCCTGGTAGTGTCCAGAGACTCACAGAGACTCACAGAGACATTTAGTTTTAGGAACTTTGCCTCTCCTAAAGTTTTTGACTTTTCCTAACTTCTGCTTCCAAAGGAAAATAGTGATGAACCTCAACGTATGTTCAGTGGAAACTTTGTTAAAGTTAGGTTTTGCACTCATGATAAATCATTCAATTATTTACTATCTATTCTATCACCATAATGTAAACACAGAACTGTATGGGCCATATCCTGATTATCAGGCCCTTGAGATATTGGGTAGAGGTCTTCAGAGAGAACCAAGGATTCTTATGATGAAGATGTCACTGGAAATGCAAGAGACAAGAGAAGATGCTGGCCTGATCTATCTTTGGAGTATAAAACGCAAGGAATAAGATTTTTCTGCTCCTAGTGACTACATCTGGGCAAGAAGGAGGGAAATCAGTATGAAAAAGCCTCATGTAGTTGGGCATCTACAAGGAGATCACAAGGAACTCTAGTGGAGCCAAGGCCACCACATCCATCTGAGCCATAATGTCAACATATGTGAGAGTGAAGCCAAGGAGGAAGGAAGAGTTTAGTCCACACTCTGAATCCAGAGACCTATCTTCACACCCTGGTCATTACAATTACATGATAGATAAACATAAGGATGTTTATCTGAAAGTCTTTTCCCTCCAATTCTTGCGCCTTCAGTGGAATGATGCATCCATCATAAAGCTGGTTGTATTGTTTCCAGTTTTAATCAAGAAAGTTCATATTCATGTTTTTGCACAGAATGTCATTCATTTTGTGTCTTCTTTTATTCTTCCAAGTGCCTTGTATAATGGAATAAATTTTATTCTTTCCTGCATGCAATGCTACATGCTTTTAAATATTAAAGGAGACTTACAATAGTGAATGCTATTTAGCAAGTGCTATATAAATTTTCCATCATGCTTTGTTGAACATTTATTGTTAGTTTTTCATTGATGTATATTCATTGTACCTAGTTCTGGGTATCATGAAAAATTTCCTTTGAGTCTATCATATGCTTTGGTATCTTCACTGTCCATTCTGTTCTGACTGTTCCCTTCTCTTCCCTACTAATGCAGACTTGTGGTGTTGTATATCTATATAAATCTAGGCCTGAAAAAGAGGAGAAATCATGACCCCTTTGTCCTTTTGAGTATTGTCATTTTTTGATATGACAAAATACACCCATTGTCAATCAAATGATATATCTTATTTTATTTTAGGTCTGAACAAAATATCACTATGGATGCATACCACATTGTCATTATCCAACCATCTGTTGATTTGTGTTCAAGCTCATTGCATAGCTACATTATTGCTGTATATATTTTCATAAATGTTTCCTTGGTGTATTGACTCAGAGTATTTTATTCATATATTCATAGGTGGTATGTTGAGCCATATAGTGGGTCTTTTTTAAAATCCTCCACACCAACTTTAATGGTGTTAACATTCTCATCATCAGTGTATAAGCTTTCTTTTTTAACCTACACTCTTACTAATAACTGTGATCATTTATTTTCTTGTTGATAGCATTTCTGGATTGTCAGGGAATCACACAGCAATTTTAATCTGCACTTCCCTGGTGGTTTTAGATGCTAGATCTGCTTTCAAACACTTATTATTTGTAGATCAGTTTTGTAGAACTGACTTTAGTCCAATTATTAAATGGACAACTTGTTTTGTTGGTGTCTATTTTCTGTAGCTCTACATATGCTAGATGTAGACCTGCATAATATATAAATAAAAAAATATTTCCCCCATTCTTAAATTGTACCTTTACTCCAGCAATTGTTTCAAATTAAAAAGTATTTCAGTTACCTTAAACTCTGTCAGTCCTTGGGATTTTTTCTTGTCTCAAAGAAGATCTTTTCAGAAAGCCACTACCTAGTTTGTGTCATGTTTTCTTTGTTTTTCTATAGTCACTCTTTCAAACTTTCAGGTTTTACTTTAAGGTATTTAATCTCTTTGAATTGATTTTGTGCTGGATAAGAGACACTATCTGAATTATTTATTTTTGAGGCATGGCCTTACTGTGTAGTCTGGGCTGTCCTGGAGCACACTACCAGGAGCAGAATGGTCTGGAACTCACAGAGATCACCTGCCTTTGGTATCTAAGTGCTGGGATTGGAAGGACTAGGTTTTTTTTTTCTACATGGGGATAGCCAGTTTTCAAATATTTTTGGTGAAGAAGCTGCTTATTCTACTGTAAATGTTTTGAACACTGGAAATTAGGTGACAGCAGCTGTGTGAATGTACTTCTAGGTCTTCTTTTCTATTTCACTGATGCACAAGTCTGTATCCATGCCAATACTATTATGTGGGGTTTTGTTTTGCTTTGCTTTGTTGGGTTTTTGGTTTTGGCCAAAAAAACCCAAAATACTATTGGCCAGTTGTTGAAGAAAACTGACTCTTTCTACTTCAGTTCCCTTCAACTGTCAAAGGTCCTCAGCCTCATAAGCCCCTCTGCCATCTATGTTGGCATTTTGACTGGTATGACCTTATAGGTCATATGTAGGCAGCCACAGCCACTGTGAACTTATGCATGCAATGTCTCTCATGTATTCAGAAGACACTGTTTCACAACACTCCTCCTTGAACCCTTGCTCTCTAAGTCTTTCCACACCATCTTCCACAATGTTCCATGAGCCATGGGGGAAGCCTGGACATTTTATGAAGGCCAGGGCACTCCAGAGTTACTTCTCCTGTACTCTGACCAGCAATGAGTGTCGATGTGATTCCCATTTGCTACAAAATGAAGCTTCTAGGAAAGGGGTTGAGAATATCACTGATCTGTGGATAGAGAGATAAGTAACTAGAAGGCAGGTTGATAATCTTTCTATCAAAAAATATCAAACCAACAGTAATAGGTTCTCCCCTAGTGTCCATGACCTCCTCTGCCACTGGTACTTTGCCAGGTTTACTGTACCAGGTATAAGCTCAATCAGAAAGCTATTGCTACTCCCGTAATATTCACACCGCACTGACACCAATGGTATATCCTCCCAGGTCAGTCACTCATTGTTGTAGCTCTCAGGGTTTGTGGCTGGGTAAAACCATTGATGATTTTTTTTTTAACTAAGCAGTTTCTATAGCAACTTTTGTTATTATGGGTAACAGTATCCACTAGGGATGAATTTCTCAGATCATAACTTGCTCCATTGCTCATGCCCAGTGATTCAAGTGTTTGGTGTCTGTAGCTAAAGGGTCTTATCATCTAATTATTATGAGTAAGTAAGAGCAATGAGGACAGTCTGTTTTATTTGGGGAATCTATAAGACTTCTTTGACAAGCAACTCAAAGGGAGGGAGCCTGAACCTGGCAATGTAATTTATATATGATAATTGTAAATTCCCCATATAGAGAGGCTTTATTCAAACTCTTGTTTTGTGTGCATATGCGGAAGCTTCTCAACTACGGAGTTTTCATGTAGCCTTTTCAATTATCTTTAGTGGTGGCTATCCCTGCTCTATTTCATCTTCTTTTCCACACTCCCAAACCTCTCCCAACCTAAATCTTTCTCCACAGTATCCCCTTCCTCTCTTCACACCACTGTGTTCTGCTAATCTCCTTCTCTTCAGAGTCTCCTAACAATGGCCTCTTTGTACTGGCCTGATTTCTAAAGGTACTCCAAGTTAATCACTCATGTCTAAAGATTTAAAGCTAAGATATACATAAGAAAGAGCACATGAGATTGTCTTTTTGGGGTTTGTATCTCCTCACTACATAGGATTTTCTTCCAGATGTATTCATTTACCTGCAAATCTCAAAAATTTATTCTTTATACCAAATAAAATTTCATTGTGAATATATACCACACTCTTAATATTCAGTCATTTTCTTATGCACATCTGGACTATTTCCATTTCCTAGCTATTGTGAATAGAGCAGCAATGAGCTGGCACTATAGTAGGTTATAGAGCACTTCCAGTCTATATGCCAAGGAGTGGTATAGCTGAGTCATATGGTAGTTTATTTATAGATTTATGGGGAACCTTCACAATTACTTTCATAACGGTTTGTAATCCTACCACCAAGGTACAAGTATTGACCATTTCCCACATTCTTGCCAGAATTTCATTTTATTTCATCTCTAGATGACAGCTGTTTAACTACAGTGAGATGGAATTTTATAGTTTTCATCTGCAGAGTACATGCTGAGCTGTTTTTCCAACACAAGTCAATTCTTATTTACATAAAAATGATTGCATTATTTAATGTCAGGATTATTTCTGATATCTTTCTTTCCATCATTCAGAGCAGAAAATGCCAAGATCAAAGTTTGTTTATGATGACAGAAAGGAGCCATGTGAGTACCTATGTGTGTACTTTCATTCTGAGTTCATGGCCAGTGTCCTTCAGTCAAACTCAAGCAAAGACTCTAACAGTGAATGGGAACACTGTGTTCTTTCCAAGGACATAATGATGATGTACATAATGCCTCAGACCTTAACCAACTCAGCTTGTCATCTGTTGGTGTCCCTGTTAGGGCCTTCTCTTTTATTTTAAAAGCATGCCACATGAAGTACAGGTGTCTAGAGTAGAGAGACTAAACTTCCTCTGGTTTTCATGACTCCTGTGAGTACCTTGTTTCTGAGGAATCAAAAGACAATAACCTGGTCCAGAAAGGGTGCTTCAGCAGAATCAGGACACCAAATATGACACAGTAGCATTGCTCTTGACCTTCAGTATTCCTCAGTATCTCCACATCCTGAAGCACGTTGGTGCATTCAGGATGGTATGGCCGCTAAATGTCCATATCCTGACACAAGTATTTACAGGCCACCTTCTAGGGCAAAGCATTATGCAATTGGAAAATTTTCAGGGTGGTATTTTGAATAAACTCATGTTCTAGGTTGTGCAAGAGAGAATTATATTTATGTATCCATTGCTTTATGGAAGACTTAAGAAACAGTCTCATTAGATTTTGGCAACTGAAATACTTCTTGTTCTCATTAGAGGGAGAAAATGTGAAAGACATTGAATAAAGCAGCTTGTGTATTTATAGATAACAAGTTACATGAAAAGAGACCTTTTCTGATTGAAAATATTCTTTGAAAAATATAATTTTCTTTAAAATTTTAAACCTTATTATCACATAAAATAATTGCACGTATCGCAAGAAAATATTGCACATAAAATAAATATTCTTTCTCTTTTCTTTTTTTCCTTTTTTTTCTTTTTTTGTTTTTTGTTTTTCTTTTTAAACCCTTGTGTCGAGGGCTGACTTTCAATAGATCGCAGTGATAAATATTCTTTAAGTGTTTGCAATTAGAGGCCATGCAGTTACCCCTGATGTGTAGCATTTATAAACAAAAAAAA
>JADRCC010572993.1:0-12761 GCA_019843855.1 Hylomyscus alleni | reverse complement strand
TAACTGCTCTGACCTCAGATTCCTCTCCTTTACAATGGAGCTTGAATTAAAGACCCTTAGGCTTTGAACTTCAATTCCAAATGCTCTCTGCTTTATACAGAACTGTTATTCCAGAAGTCGGATTCATTATCTAGAGGATATCTCCAAGCAAAATCATAACAGTCGGGTTTGCTAGCTTTTAGAAAGCCCACTTCCCAGACAACAATCAAAACCCTTTCTCTAAAACTGCCTCAGTGGCATTTCATGTCCTTGTATAAAGGGATAATTTTATGGTTCTATCCCATGATCTGCTTTTGCATATGTTAAAATAAAAAATAATACTTGAAATTGCTTACTATAGTTGCTTGCTAGTAAACTTAGTCTTAAGATACATGGAGAGCCTAATTTTTGATCTTGAACTACATACAGACAAGTTCTAACTTGGTGACAAGAGTAGAAGAGATGCCTAACTTCTTTTTCGTGCTGTGTGTATTTTCAATTTATTCACTAATGTATATGTACTAAGTTAATACTAACAAAAAGTAAAGGTGCTTTTACAACACCATCTTTATTAGGATTTCTATTGCTATGATAAAACACCATGACCCAAAGCAAGTTGGAGGAGGGAAAGCTTGCACTTCCATATTTGCAGTCCATCATTGAAGGAAGTCAGGAACCTGAAAGCAGGAGCTGAGGCAGAGGCCATGGACGGGTGCTGCTTACTGACTTGATCATCATGGCTTACTAGGCCTGCTTTCTTGTAGAACTCATGACCACCAGCCCAGGGGCCCCAACATTAATCACTAGTTAAGAAAATGCCATCTAGGCTTGTCTATAGCCTGATCTTACAGAAGCGTTGTCTTGAGATTCCCTCCTCTTCGATGACTTTAGCTTGAGTCATGTTGACATAGAGCTATCCAGCATAAACATGAATATATCACAGCTCTGACTTCTGTGATCTTTGAGAGCAAGACTTGCCTGTGTGAATGAATTCCCCACTGATACCTTCCTACAGTGTTTATTTTATGCAGCCAAGTGCCTCATATACACAGTAATTCAAATTCAGGAGCACCGTTTGGCTAACAGCAATAGTGATGAGCGTGTTGTTGCTGGGGACTACCTTTATCGTGTCTGTACCCTGTCCTGCTGGTCCAGATCTTCACAGAGCTATTCACTGATTCCTTGTTCAGCCCTCTGACAAGCACTGTGTCATCCTTTTACATATAACGAAGTGGAAATAAAGCAGCTTTCCAGGCTAGGACATCTCTAATGCCCTAGTTTTTCGCTTCTCCGTGCACCTTAGTTAGATCTGTCTCTTGCCGTAACAGTTACCGTATCACCTGAGCCATCCCTTGTCTCCTGCTTTTCGCATTCTGAGATTTGTGCATGGCCAGTGTGACAGTGTGCCTTAGAACTGGTAAAGAATAAGCACTCAACGGCATTCCACAGAACATAACACACAATTTACTAAACATACTTTTATCGATAGGCAACCTAAGCTGACAGTCCACGTAGACTTCTCTGGGAGCTAATGGGGCTCAGTTATTTACCCTGCTCAGTTCTGTAGCCACTCCCTGAATAACAGGGGCAGGTGAAAAAGAATGTTCTAGATCAATAGATCTCAAACTTGAGCAGACGTCTGATCCTCCTGGTATGCTCATGAAAGCAGGACACCGGGCCCCATTCAGAGCTGTTCATTCATGTCACATTATACTTGTAGATCATCTGTATATAGAAGGGAGATTGTGTTGCTCCCTGTGATAAATGGGATCAGGGAACCAGCAATTCCCTAACCAATGGCTGGACCCAGGCCCATTTATAGCGATTTACTGGCCTTTGAAGTATAGGCTACACAGTGTTCCAGATTCTTATACCCGAAGGCATCAAAGATTTTGAGAATGTGGTTAATTTAATCAGTGAAAGCCATTTCTCATTATTATGCTAATTAGCAAGTCTGCCGCCCTGGTGTAGCTGTGGAGACCTGAAGACTACACCGGCTCCTGTAAAACCTAGCCGACAATTCCTGTCGTGGGAATTCCTAGATAGAACACATTGGATATGACTTAACTTAGCACAGGCTCCTTGACTCATCAGTCCCAGCGAACAGTTTAGGATACGGGGAAAACACTTCCTTAACAACTCACTCTGTTTGATCCCACAGACTGAGCCCGAGATCATAGAAGAGACCAATGTGGACAGAGTCCATGAGCCCCGGGGCTACAGCAGGGCACGGCAGGTGAAGGGCCACTCAGAGACCTCCACACTGAGCTCGCAGCCTTCCATCGACGAAGTCCGGCAACAGATGCACATGCTCCTGGAGGAAGCCTTCAGCCTTGCATCGGCTGGCCATGCAGGCCAAAGCCGGCACCAGGAGGCCTATGGCTCCACTCAGCACCTGCCATACTCAGAGGTAGTGACCAGTGCTCCAGGGACCATGACACGGCCCAGGGCTGGAGTGCAGTGGGTGCCCACCTACCGACCAGAAATGTACCAGTACAGTCTGCCCCGGCCGGTAAGTCTCAACTCCTCCTCACCTACCATCTTTGGGTTTGCTCTCCCCACTGGATTCCAACAGGGGGCCCAGAGGAAGGATTTGGGAATTTGGAGACAAACTGTGCTGGAGTCTTTTCTCACACTTCACTCACGATCCACAGCCAAACCTTGTTCTTGAGGGACAGGTTCTTCACATTTCCTTTTCTGCTATCACCCCTGAAAGGGTTAATCCATTCTCCACTCATAGGTGGTTTTCTCCATTCTCAAACGTGAACCCCAACTTAGATGTCAAAAGATATCAAAGAGCCCCGTGTGAAGGGCCTGTGTGTCCTGATGGCCAAGAACATAGGGTGTGAGCCAGGTGGCTTGACCAGGAATCCCACCTCAACCACTTTCTGGCTTCGAAACTTCAGGAAGTTGCTTTAAGTTTCTGTTGGTAAGAAATAAAGAAACATGAACAATAAGCTACTTCCTGGTAAGAAGGAAGTCCCTCCTAAGTGCACAAGAGTTAATATTCTTATGCATTGTGCTGAACTGCACATTGCTTGTCTGTTACGCAGTCTGTGTAATGAACCTCTGAGACAAGGACAGTGTTATTCCTTTTTACAGAAGAGGGTGGCCAGTCCCCTAGAAGCTTAAGTTATAGACATTTGTGAGTTGCTGTGCTGGTACTGAGTATGGAACCCTCATCTTCCAAACGAGCGTGCTCCTAACCACTGAGCCATCTCTGCAGCCCCCAGCTCTCAGCATATTAACCATTTCAAAGTACACAGTTTGCTGATATCATACACTTTCACATCCTTGTGCAACTATTTCTTCATCTTGCCAACGTTATCCTCTATCCTCATTAAAAGGCGACTCCCTTGTCTTCCCTCACAGTCCTGGAAGCCAACACTCTACCTCTGTCTATAAAGTAATCTTTGTCTTTATAGGATTGGTATATTTCACTTAGCACAAACTTCAAGTTTTGTCCATGTAACGTGTATCAGAAGGCCCTTCCTAAATTTTAAGGATGAATAATACTCAAGTGTACATACTACACTGTATCATTTTGTCTGGCAATGTGTAAGGGCTTGAGTTGTCTTCACCTTTAGGTCACAGTAAGTTGTGGCAATACTCACACACATATCTCTTCCAGTTCTTACTTTCATTATTTTGGTATCTACCCATGAGGGGGAGTACTGAGTCAAACAGAATTCTGTTTTCTACTGACATATTGTTTTCTGCAATAGTGTACCATTTTTCATTCTTTCCAAAAAAATGAATTTTTTTATTTCTTCACATCTCACCGATACTTGTTACTTTCTGGTCTCTTGACAATAGTTATCCTAATGAGTTTAAAGTAGGTTTCATTATGTTTTTCTTTTTTCTTTTTGCATTCCTATAATGATACTATGTTAAGCACCTTTCCATGGTTTCGTTTCCACTCATACGTCTTCTTAACATAATTTAAAACATATACTTTTAATCAATGCTCAGGTTTCAGGAATATAAATTTCTCATTGCCATCAGAGAACTTTGATGGGTACATTCAAGAAGCCCTGCATTCCTGGAAAATGTCAACAACTCTAAGACCACCCAAGTCACATTCCCAAAGGTCCGGATCTAAAAGGATGGGGAAAATCTCATGTGGACTTACATGTCTGCCATCATAAATGCTTTCCCATGTCATCATTCGTATTACAGCTTCCATGGTCACAGTGTTCTGATAATACACATGAAGCTAGCACCTGCCTGCCCCATTGGGGAAGAGAATTTCCTTCCATAGATCTACACAACACCCCAATCTTAACAATTTATATACCCCCCTAGGAAGCTGATCTCTGGAAAAGTTCACTCATATCCTTTCTGCCACCAGCTTCAATTCATTGACTCATTTCCAGTCTCTTTATGACGATCTCTCAGCTTGACCGCCTAGCCCAAAGAGTGGAATGGCTCCCACCAACCAAATGATCCTAGGAAGCAGTTCTGAGACTCAGAGTCTACATATAGTGGTGGTGATAAGATTAGTTCCTGAAAAATCATTAGCACAGGTCTTGCACCTAGCAAACACCCTAGGCTTGTTGGTTAATAATTAGTAGACTGCTTGGCGTGGTGCCTGCACAGTAAATTACTTGACAGTGTTCGTTATTATCCAAATAGTTCTTCTGCTTTGTTGGGCCTGTAGTCTATGTCTCTTCAGCTTTCTGAACCCACATCTCCTTCTGCTCTGTTAAGCCAGTTTAAGACACAACTTCGATGCCCCATCTCAGAGTCACCTTCGATGGCCCATCCCAGAGTCCCACGCAAACTTTGCTTTTGTTTGATGACAAGTCTCAGAGGCCACCGGGCTCCCCTGGCTGGAGGCTGATTCAAAGAACCCACAGTAGCTCTGGGCTTCAGAGAGAAAGCTTTAGATGATCAAGACAAATCCTCCAATTGGTGACAAGTGAGAAGTTGCCATAGCCCTTACACCTCAGCTCAGTAAAGCCATTTAAAAACATCGTGGGACACGCAAACACTTTGTTTTAGTTAGGAGTTAGCAGTTATGCTGAGCAAGGCAAACCCATTAGAAAGTAGGTGTGCTTTATAGGAATAAAGACTGAAACATAAACCAACCTGAGGGCAAACCGTCAAGCCAGAGCACACTAAAAAGCATCTCTCCATTGTCTCCTTCTCTGCCAAGTGCACAAGACTCCTGCCTCCAGGGAAGGAGAAAATAGCCAACAGTATGCAGTGGAGGTGATGGTGCTTAACTCAAGACCTTGCAGAAGCCCCTGTGCTATGATAATGTGAAAATCAATGAATAAAAACCACAGTGATTTAGCAAGATAACCATGATTACCTTTTGCCTTGCAAAAAGAAAGAAAGTGCTCCCAGCTCTGCCGGGGGGTTAATTGGGAGCTGGTGTTCTTGATGTGCCAGGGCCAGCCTCTTGGCATTGACATCATGGGAAAGGTTGCTGCTGGCATCTTGGGCTTTCTGCAGCGCAGTTTGGGAAGCTTTGATCATATTTTACCTCTTGAATCTATAAAGAAATTGGACTCGACACCTAATGACCAATCCAATTTTGCTAGCAGCCATAATGGGACTATGCCAAGTGGAATGAAAATATCCTACAACTTTCCTGCTGCTGAGAGAGTAAGGATTCTTAAAAAGGCATCAGGGTTGAAGCACTTTGCCCCCCAGATACTTTACAGAAGAATTAACAGTAATAATAATAACAACACTTGCCATCTATTGAGTCCCCATTGTTGAATAAACACAGATCTAAGTGATGTGTGCAGACATGATCTCTCCTAATACATCAACCCTCCTAAGATACTGCTATCATTAGCCCCAAGTACTCAGTTAGGAAACAGGTTTGGAAAATGAAAGAAACTTGTCCAATTTCTAACAATCACCCCTTGATGTCCACAGGGGACAGGTTCAAGGCCCCTCAGAAGGCAGCCAAAACTCCTCAATACTCAGTACCCAAGTCCCTCATTTGCAAATTTATCTACACATATGCTCCTGTGTCACCTCTAGGTCATTTAGAAAGATATAACCCAGACACAATAGCTGTCATCTCCCTTGTTTGGGGAATAATTATAAGAAATGTCTGTGCATGCTCAGTACAGACTCAGATTTCTTTTTGAGGACATTCCATCTGCAGACGTTTGAATCCCCAGTTGTGGAGTTCATGGACCCAGGGGCCAAGTGAACAGCTCTTAATGGCAGAAATGGGTTAAAACCTATTGCTGTCTAACATTGATGCCCCCTTGCTTTCCATCCTCTGATTAAATGTGAACTGTAGGGCTGTCCTCCCAGCTCTGATGAAAATGCAAATATCTACATGCTTGGAGTATGTTCTGCTCATAAGGAAGCTGACTCGATTTGGGGGAGCTTTTTCTATTCCTGTCACTGGCCTAGTAAGAGAGGCAAGTAAGTGGGCTTGACAAGCTTGTGTTTCTCCTTCCCCCTTAAAAACAGAAAAGTTCTCTCCCAAACCTTTAATAATAAACCACACCAACATCTCAGGCATGTTTATAGCCACTACAGCACCTGGATTTATGATGTATCACATTGCTCATATTTCTCCAAATAAATTTTGAATCTGTCCTGAGCTTCCATCTGGCCAGGTGGATAAGGAATTGGAGGGGGTGGTCCCAACCAATTACTGTTGATCATGCATTGTGACACTCTCGGGATCCTTGGAGGCAGGATCACTGTGCTATACTGACACAAGGCTCTTTGGCCTTGCTCTTCCCTGAGCCTTGCCCATGAAAACTAGCAGAGCTCTCGATGTTTGGCTAAAGCGTGCTCCACTTAACTTAGGAACGTCACTAGTCACTGAATCTACAGGAGGGCTACTGCATGGGAAGAAAAGAGAAAAAGCTAGAGAATGCCTCTCCCTGCCCACTGCATTAGTTACCATCATGTCACTGTGACCAAATGCCTGAGGGGGCAGCCTGAAGAAGGAAAACTGAACCTAGCTCATGGCTTCAGAATCTGGCCTGTGTTTTGAGAAAAGAAGAGACTAGAGGCAAGATACCCCCAAGGACCCATGTCGGCAAACTCCTTCCTTCAGCTAAGTCCTACCTCCTAAAGGTTCCATAACCTCTCCCCTTTATTTCACATTAAGCTAGAAAGCTTGAGAACAGCTTTGAGGAGCTGGAGAGTGGTTAGGAGTGACTGATGCTCTTCCAGAGGGTTCAATTCCCAACACTCACATCAGGTAGCTCATAGCCACCTAGAATCCCAGCTCCAGAGGAACCAATGCCCACTTCTGCCTTCATTGGGCACCTGCATACCTGGGGCATACAGTTAGTCACACAATACACACAAACACACACACACACACAGATGTGAATTTTTTAAAAATTTAAAAAACAGTTTTGAAGTCAGGGTGTGATTCTGTTCTCTTCTATGCCTAATGGGACAGAAGGCAGGAGATGTTAACATAGCTGAGGCCAAGAAGCTATGAAGGAGCAGTTAAGAATCAATCTCAGATTTAAAGCCATGTCCCCTGTACTGCCCACCCCCCAGCTCTGAATTACAGACAGTGTGCTTCATCAGCTGTGTGACTTTTGGCATGTCAGTTGACCTGTCTAGGCTTCAGAATTCTCACATATTGAAATAAGGGAAGTGGCTTCAATGTCTCTTGCTCTCTTTGTGGTAGGGAGCTTGGACAGTGCTCATCCATACGTCTTGGGAAGCACTCCATCCATTGCTCTTGCTTGTCTAATAGATCAAGATAATGCCTACCAATAAAGGGGATTCCTTTAATGCTCAACAGAAGTTTCAGGACTTTTTATCAAATCTTTTAGTGACTATTAGCCAGCACGGGAAGCTTTTTCTTGGCTGGCAAACTATGTTGGGTACAGAATAAGCCTCCCAAGAACCAGAGATAAAAATAGATGTCTGCCTTCTTTGCTGAATAGCATCAGAGACCAGAAGAGACAGAGGGGTTGCTGACCCCTTTATTTGGGGAAGGGAGCACTTCACTTGTAGAACTGTTAAGAATTGTGGAAAGTACGGCTGGGAAGACATCCAGGGCAATGGTTTTCAATCTGTCCATAAAACTCGGAGTTCCAGGAGCTCCACCGAGGAGCCATGGTGAAATAAGGGAAGGGTCAAGTCAGATAAGCTGCTTCTGTGTGCATCTTAAGGTCTGTCAAAATGGTTTCACAGATTTGTGAAGATGGCCCGGTGGACAGAGCACTTGCTGTGTTCAGTGGGAGACTCTGCCTAAGAAGATAAAGTAGGAGCAATGTAGGAAGTCACTCAACACCATTCTCCACTTCTGCCCTTTGTCAGGCCGGTTCATCCCCTAACTCTGTCTTTTCTTCTTATATTTTCAATTTCCTTCCTTCCTTCCTTCCTTCCTCCCTTCCTTCCTCCCTTCCTTCCTTCCTTCCTTCCTTCCTTTCTTCTTTTCGTAATTCATTTTTATTGAGTTCCTCAGTTCTGTTTCCAAGCTTCCTAATTCTCTGTGTATTAATTCTTAAAGCACACTTTAATTCCCTGACAACTGAGCACTTTTATCTCAAGAACCCTCTTTTACATCTGGAAGTTGTTGCTTTTTGAGTATGCTCTATCATTCCTAGTGACAACCCAGTTTTTTCAGTTACTACTTTTTTTTTTTTTTTTTTTTTTTTTTTGGTTGTGAGCCTAGCCTTTAATGGCTGAGCCATCTCTCCAGCCCCAGTTACTACTTTTTAAAAATGTATCTTTATTTTAAATTATGTGATATGGGTTATGTGAGAATGCGAATTTGTTAGACATGTGAATGCAGTTCCCATAGGGCCAGAAGAGGGTGTTAGAGCTGGAGTTACAGGCAGTTGTGAGCTGCTTGATATGGGTGCTGGGAATCGAACTTGGAGCCTATGGATAGTATGTGCTCTTAACCGCTGAGCCATCAGCCCAGATCAGTTAACGCTTTGAAAGCCTTTGTTACAATGTTATTTTTTGTTTTATGTCTGGACAACTGAAGCGGGAAGGCATTTAAAGGTCTGTGTTCTGCTTTTGGTACTGACTTTCGTTCTACCCTTCTGGCACATTTCATAAGTTCCTGATCGTAGTACAAGCTCCTGTTTAATTTTTAATTGTGCTAATCTTGTGAGCCTACTTTGGGGAAACTTCACTCCAAAGAGAATTTCCAGGTGTTCCCTTCTAGGCCTTGGAACCTCACCCGTTCCACTCCCAAGGAGAGGCGAAGGCTCGCCAGGCATTTGGATATCTCAGGCACTGCTGCCTCGGCTCGCTTGCCCCATGCCGAGGCCTGACCTCCCAGTCAGACGGTCTTCTTGGCAGCCACATCCTTTGCAGTTGCTTCCTGCTCACTATTTCCACATCTGGTGTCAGCTCACAGTTTGATTTTAGTTTGCTGAGATGCAGGGGAGGGAGGATGCCGGGGTTGTCCTCAGAGGTTTCCCTTACAGCTCAGGATTTTCACGGTGCATTTAAAAAGTGCGTTTTCTCTAAGGCCTCACTGCTATTATGTGGGTTAGCCCTGACAGGTAGGTCATTTGCTTGTGGTGCTAGAGGCGGGCAGGAGACCTCTTTCAGCTCAAAGAATCCTGTTTATGGAGTCCCCTTGCTACAACATTTTATCCCGAAGCTTTGGGGTTTACAGGCCTGGTGTTGTGTTCTGTGAGAGTCTGGAGAGCAAGCACACTGCCCTAAAAAGACAATTTGAGCTTTGTCTACCCGGAAAGCATCTCTAGATTTTCCTCTCACTACTGTAGGCCTTGGCCTGACCCTCTGCGATCCTGTCAGTCTGTCTTTTAGCATCTCACACATAGATAAAAGGCTTTGCTTTGCTGATGGTGCCCCTCCCTTGTCTGGGAAAGGTGCTTTTGTCCATTGCAAAGCCTGCGTACACACACGCCCTTGCCAATCTTCTCAGTAGCCCTCTCAGCACAGCATCAATGGCTCCACTTCAAAAGAGGACATTGAAGTCCACAGAAGTCACCCGTCTTACCGAGGAGTTTAAAGCCCGCTCATCAGATCCTCCTGCCCCCAAATCCATTCCTTTCCCACATTAAGCCCACGCTCCATGAGAAAGGAAGCCACCTCCAATGAGTCATTCATTCCTCTTCCACTCTATCATTTATTGATCTTCTCGTACGTATCGGGCACTGTTCCAGGCATGGAATTACTGACAACAGAACCTTGCCCTTTAAGCCCAGATTGCAGTCTAGCTGGTGGCAGATAATAAATAAGCAAGCAGCCATATAATTTAGCCAGAGAGCAGTTATTTCTTTAGACAAATGAAAGAGACTTCTAGGAGATTATGAGACAGGATGAACGGTGTGAAGGAAGGGGCTACGGGCAGAACCAGGAGAAACTCCTGCAGTATGGAGTGCCAATACTGTGTTTTGTGTTGTATTCTAAGGAGAGTGTGTTCTAAGGCCACTAAAGGGGCTCTAGGACTGCAGGGGTCCGTGCAAATCAGCCTTGATTGATGCGATTGCATGAGATGAGACCGGGGACTGCCTGAAGGAAGAGCTAGGGAACTCCTGTGAAGAAGGAAGGAGAGCCTGGCCCTTGGAGGTGTACTTCCTCTGAGTAAATTGGATTTTATCAACTTTCTCTAACATGCGTGTCTCTTCATAGGCTTACAGGTTCTCTCAGCTTCCCGAAATGGTCATGGGCTCTCCCCCACCACCTGTTCCTCCCCGAACAGGCCCTGTGGCCGTGGCTTCCCTCAGAAGGTAACATATTCCTTTCTTGGCTTTGGGATATTTGTAAAATATTTGACACCCCCCCACACACACACACCCAGGGCTGTTGACTCCTGTTCACACTGCACCAGTAAACTCAAGTGAGTTTACTGGTTCCTGCCCCTCTTCAAGGTGGTCCTGTGTAGCCGGAACATAGAGGAAATATGAAGGAAGTAGAGACCACAGCACATTGAGCAATTTGCACGCCTTTCTAAATAGAAAGTCCCTGAGGGCCCACAGTCAAAAACACTGGATGTTGATTGTCCTGTGCCTTGACTGCTCATACCCTGACCTTGAAGATAAGAAAATAATAGATGTGGCTTCTTCCTGCCGCTTTTGTATACCCACAATTCTCTTTGTTACTCATAGGGTAGTATCTCAGGTGCTAGGGAGTAGGCCTGGGCACCCACTCCCAGCCTTGACTTTACAAAGAGAAAGGTTGCACTCATGCACTGGGCATTTGCTAACTCTTCTCTGGTTTTTTTTCAAGATTTTATTTATTATTTTCAGACACACCAGAAGAAGGCATCAGATCTCATTATGGATGGTTGTGAGCCACCATGTGGTTGCTGGGACTTGAACTCAGGACCTTCGGAAGAGCAGTCAGTGCTCTTAACCACTGAGCCATCTCTCCAGCCCTCTTCTCTGTTTTTTTTACTGATGCAGCCAGCACACAGCTTTAATTAAGTGGGACAAGAAATAGAAAACCCAGAAGCTCTGGGGAAGGAGGACTAATTCTGCTGCCCAGGGAGAGGATGACCCTCTCCCTGGGGAGTGCATAGTCACCCGTCCTGGCCTGACCTACAACCTACCCCAACATACTAGTCAGCCCATCTATGGGCCACAGGCTTGTACTCTGTGAAGTTTTGTTTTGTTTTGTTTTTTTAATAAGTGAGCTTCTGCCAGGCTGGGGTGGCAAATGCCTTTAATCCCAGCACTTGGGAGGCAGAGGCAGGTGGATTTCTGAGTTCGAGGCCAGCCTGGTCTACAGAGTGAGTTCCAGGACAGCCAGGACTATACAGAGAAACCCTGTCTCAAAAAAAAAAAAAAAAAAAAAAAAGTGAGCTTCCCTAAAAAAAGATTTTGTGTTCAGCTCTGATGCTCTGTTGGTTCAATGTCAAGCTGGCTTGTCATGGCCCTTTGAGGCCAATGGCAACCTGGTAGGTGGTAAGAAGCTGCCAAAGCTCTGCCTTGTGATTCCATGCAGATTGCCTTGCCTCTGGACCCCTGATTTAGCCCCTTATCTAAGAACTCTGTGGGTTTTCTCAGGAAGTCTCTCAGCAGGGGCTCGGGTAGGAATGGAGGGGGGCTGAGCTATTCCCGTTATTTCCAGATCAGAGGTCCTTTGTGGCAGGTTTGCTGATAGCCATCATCTATCCATCCATTTCTTCTGCCAGTCCCCCACCCCCACCTCCTGCACCATCCGCCATCCTCACCAACAGGAGGATGTCACTTCCCTTCCCAGAGCATTAGTCCAGGAATACACTTTAGGGCCAAGCTGTCCATCTCATTGGTTCCTGCTGATGTCATCACCTCCTAGGTCTACCATCCCCAGCTAATACCCAGAACTAATTGCCTTTCTGCTTTTACATGGAAATTAAATATTCTACTACCCAGAACCATCCTTAGAGAACTAACCTCAAACAGGAGAAGGAAAAAAAAACACCCAGCCCTACTGCTGCGGGTCTGGGTGCCTCCAGCCATGCTGACACCACCAGCAGTCCTTATGCTAATTGGGGCAAATCAGATCCAGGACCTCATGAGGATGGAGCTGGAAGGTTTTGGGCTACTTCTAAGTGAAATGCTCACACATCCGCTCCACTCTGCCAGGTCCACCTCAGACATTGGCAGCAAGACCCGGATGGCGGAGTCCACGGGACCTGAGCCCACCCAGTTGCATGACAGTGCCTCATTTGCCCAGGTGTCCAGAGGTCCCGTGTCCGTGACGCAGTTGGATCAATCGGCTTTAAATTACTCAGGTGAGCCAGAAGAGAAAACCTCCTTTCCCTATGCTGAATCTTCCCATCTCACAAACTGCCACTGTCAGGAGCCAGAACCACTGTACACTGGGGTCCTCTGACCTCCGGGGGGGGGGGGGGGGGG
>JADRCC010572992.1:3333-14906 GCA_019843855.1 Hylomyscus alleni | reverse complement strand
AAACTGTGGTGGGAGGGAGTATGGAACCCTGATCCATCTTGGGTTGACATGCTCATGACAGAGAAGGAGAAATCATGTATCCTTTTCCTGCCGGGACCTAGGAGGTGGTCACGGTGTAAGGCATTTTCTGTATTTATCTGTACCACCTAGCATTACACTCCCATTTTTTAATTACACTATTTATTTTATATGTGTTTTGTCCACATGGAGGTCAGTGTGCCATTCCAGTCCCTCGTGCCTGTGGAGGCCAGAAGAGGACATCAAATTCTCTGGAACTGGAGTTACAGATGGTTGTGAGCTGCCACGTGGGTGCTGGGAGTTGAACCTCCATCCTCTGGAAGAGCAGCGGGTGATCTTAGCCATCAGGCATCTCTTAAGCATCTTAAGCATCTCTCCATGCTGTTTCTGATAAGCATGTAGAACTCAGCCTTACAAAGTCTACCGTCCCTCTAAACGTATCTCGGGCGGACCGTGTGTTCCGGGATCAGCGTAAGCTAAAGCGACTTCTTCACCCAAGCCTTTTGAGATTTCAGCTATTCCTCTGCTTCATGCATTTCGCAGACTCCCACATAGGCTGGAGGGCTTAATTATTGCTAAGTCATAGAGTGATCGGGGAAACACTGCTGGCTGCAGACATAGCAGGAGAAAATGAAAGCTGTCAGCTGTGACAAGCTTTGCAGATTAGCCCTGAACTCACCATGATGTAAGTTCTGGCCTTGCCCTTTATTTCCAAGGTTGGCACAAACTCAACCACATTATTAACTTGTCCGCATGTGGTATGACTTTACCGTGTCCTTTCAAGGCACATACTGGCAGCTGATGCCCAGCCTTGTTAAAACTCGTGCTTCCATGCTAGAAACTGAATCTCCTATTGAGTCACACCCAAGTTACTCTATTAACAGAATGAGCCGAGCGTCTACCCAAGCTTGGCCCTAAACTAGGTCCTGTGGGAGAAATAAAGGAAACATGAAGTTGAGCGCCGGCAAACTGGAACACAAAGAGTAGAGACAGGCTAGCTGGCAAGCCGAGAGAGCAACTGTGAAGAAAGCAGTAGGCCTGGATTTGTAGGGTGCTGGCATAAACAGATCGAAGGTTCTGATTGGTGTGCTATACTGCAGAGTTCAGGCAGGATTCCACCAGGCTCCAGCACTTGAAGTCCAGGAGAGTGGGCAAGTCACATAATCCCAGATCCTCGTCCCCTCCCCCACTAAGTCAAACAGCAGAGAGATCCCCAGGCTTAAAGGAGCAAAAGGAAAGAGAGTGATCTGACAGACTTCTGTGAAGACAGTCTACACTGTGGACTATATGGAACACGCAGTATTTGAATGTGTGACATAAGACAGTTCTTAGAGGAACATGGCCCAGAGAAGCTGAAAGATTGTATACCCCTGATCTGTTCTGTCTTCCAAGCCCATGGGCAGAGGCAGCTGACAACAGTGGAGTTTTACCCCCAAAATATGATGTTTAAGCCCTGGTACCTGGGGGTAGTGAGAAGGCTCAGCAGGTAAGAACACTGACTGCTCTTCTGAAGGTCCTGAGTTCAAATCCCAGCAACCACATAGTGACTTGCAACCACCCATAATGAGATTTGACACCTTCTTCTGGTGCTGTCTGAAGACAGCTACAGTGTACTTATTTATAATTATAAATAAATCTTTGGGCTGGAGCAAGTGGGGTCTACTGGAGTGAGTGGGGCCGACTGGAGTGAACCATGTTGACCGGAGTGAGCAGAGGTCCAGAGGTCCTACAAGTCAATTCCCAACAACCAAATGAAGGCTCACAACTATCTGTACAGCTACACTGTGTACTCATATACATGAAATAAATAAATAAATCTTTAAAAAAGAAAGTCCCGATTTCTGAACTAAAACAGTGAGCATGACCTTGTTTAGAAATTGAATCCTTGCCAATATGGACAAGAGTTTCAACGTGAGATTATCCTGGACCCTAAGCCTAATGACTTGTACCCTTATTAAGAAAGGGGAGGGGGATTTGATTTGATGCAAAAGGAAAGGTTATGAAGGATGAGGCGGACATTGGAGTGATGTAAGCCAGGGAGTGCCAGGTTGAAGCTGGGTGGGACTGGTAGGAGGCAAGTCCCCCCAGACTCCCAGAAGGAAGTCACTGGACCACCCACCACCTTTAATTTAGACTTGTTACTCCCATATCTGTGAGGGAATGCGTTTCTGTTATTAAAGGTCACCATCTTTGTAACAATTTGCCGCGTCATTTTTAAGGAGCAAACACACCACCCAAGTTGAGAAGCCTGAGGAAAGGGAGCGAGCGGGCGTCAATCTGCTGGGTCGTCTCAGGTGGTCACCTGCCCATCACTTCTCCCCGGGCAGGCAAGGCTTCCTGGAAGGCCAGGGAGCGAGCGCCTGGCCCGGAGCTGCTGAGTGCTGCTATCCTCACGTGTGATAATGCTATTCCCCTTCTCAGAGGCCGCATCGAATTCCAGTTGGTTCCTAATCACACCAAGACGCTTTCTCACATGTCCTCAGAGGAAAGCCTGGGGCAGCTTCATGTCTTTAACTTCATAATGGGCATAGTTGTTATTCAGTAGTTGACAAAGCAAACCATGGTAAGTGACAATCTGTCTCTAGCCTGTTGCTTAAAGAAGAGATTCTCAGCCCTTAGGATGCCTCAGAACTGGGTCAAAGGCTGGATAGGAAACCAACTCCCTTCTCAGATTCGGTAGGTAGGAGGAGAGAATCTTCATTTCTAGCAGGTGTGCAGGTGATGTCATTGGTGTTGCTACCACACACACTTCCTCCCCCCTTCCCCCCTCCTCGCCCACTGCCAGGGTGTTTTGGTAAACAGCTACAGCAGCCTTTCTCAAGCTCTGCTGCTTCTCAATTCCCCAGGCAGAGCTACATTCCGAACTGCTAAGTGAGAGGCTTTGAGAAGGGCTGGCATCACTGGGTTTTAAGGCTCCTTTGGTGATTCTTGTCAGACAGTGACTTAGTCAGACAGTGGCTTAGAGGCCGGCTTTCCCTCCCCCACTTTGCTAGGGTGGATGCCCTGGCTAGGCTTGGGCCCACACCCCTCCTACCAGGTCTGTGGGTCAACTTTAGGGTGAAGCAAATAAGACAGGCACTGGAGTCCTGCAGGGGGAGTGTCTTACTATCCCCAACAGTCTAAGGGCTCAGCCTGGGAGTCCGGAGAGAGTGGTGTTTAGAAACCAAAGGTCTCGGTAAAAAGCTCTGGACTCTCACTTTGCGGAAGTCCCTCTTGCCTGGGGCTACATTTCCCCCTAGTTCAGCAGCCATGACTGATCAGGGTCTGAAAATGGAAATGGAAATTTCCAGAAATCAACAGCTTCATAAGTTTTAACACAGCCCTGTTTGATATTTCAATGCAAAACCCACGGTGCTGGCTCAATGAGAATAAGAGACAGTTTATTGTGGAGCCAAGTATGAGGCTCTATGGCCTGGAAACACCGGTCAGATCCCCTCCAATCCCCAAATACCATGGGAGTGCTTACCCGAGATTTTATTAGTTGCATAACAAAGAAAGTCATAAAACAAAGTGTTTGCTAAATATATTAGTTGAGAGAGTACAGGTAGGCAGGTGACAGCAAAGCAGGGCCAACTCTGCTGTAGATTTCAGATAACATCTGATGGTATTTTTAGGTTTAGGATGTTAGGGGAGACCAGGTGTGACGAGTGTGTGCCTTCTAAAGGACTAAAAATAGCCCCAGATAATCTGACTCTGATCTGAAACACTATAGCTCTCTGTAATCTCAAAGTTCCATCATTCGGCCTTGGAGAGAAAATCTTTAACACAGGGACAGCAGCTCAGCTTTCTCTTTGTCTCTGTGTCTGTCCGTCTCTGTCTCTGTCCATCTCTGTCTCTGTCACCACTGCCCCCCACCCCAACCCCGCCAGCTTCAGTTCGTAGATCTAAGTTAGCTCTTTCCCGATAGGTCTATGGTGTATTCACTTTCTACCTGTCAGTCAGGAGTCACCTTGGTCATCGGATCCACTACCTTTGTATTAAGATCTTTGCATTGTGGTCAAGCCATGCGAGTGACTTGGAGGGAAAAGGCAGAGGAAATAAGCATAAGGAAAGAGACATAAGCCAGACTCGCTAAGACATCCAGTAAGAGCTGTGTTAAAGCAAAAGAAATCCAAGCTAGTTTTGCTTTCGCACCTCAAATTGCATAAAATCATGGCTTCAGTGTGTGAAAAAGAAATGCTTAAGAGAGACAGAGAGATCTCTGGATCTCTAGTGTGGGGAGGTCTTGAAACACATATTGCTGGGGGCGGGAGAGATGGCTCAGTGGTTGAGAATACTTGTTGTTCTTGCGAAGGTCCCTGGTTCAATTCCCAGCACCTACATGGTGACTCACACCTATCCCTAGCTCCAGTTCCAGGGGATCTGACACCCTCTTCCAAACTCTGAGGGCACCAGACACACCACTAGTGTACCTCCACCGCACAGACAAAACATTCATACACGTAAAAAGTGAAATAGTTGTAAACGTTTTAAAAGAAGAACCATTTCCTGCAGAAAGGGGGAGGGGACTCCTCTGAGCCACTTGGGACTCACAGATTTGATCAAGCTCACCTTCTGTTCTGAATTCCTCACCTGTGCAGCAGGGACAATAAAAATACCCCATTGTCTCTGAAAAGCTGTAAAAGACCGGACATGCCAAATGCATCTAAAACTCCATTCTGTGAGCTCTAAATAGGCCCAATTCCCTCCCTCACCCTCTGGACCACTCTCCTGCTAATCAGAACTGGGCACAAGCTGTAGCCAGGTCGGCATATTCCCTGCATGGGGGGGGGGGGGGAGAGAGAGAGAGAGAGAGAGAGAGAGAGAGAGAGAGAGAGAGAGAGCGCACGTCTTTAATCCCAGCACTTGGGAGGCAGAGGCAGGCGGATTTCTGAGTTCTCGGCCAGCCTGGTCTACAGAGTGAGTTCCAGGACAGCCAGGACAATAAGAGAAATCCTGTCTTGAAAAAGAGAGAGAGAGACAGAGACAGAGAGAGAGGGAGAGAGATAAGGGAAAGGGAGAAGGATGAGGGAGAGATAGAGACAGAGAGATCTGGGACCAACTCATTGTTGTTTGGATGCTAGTCACTTTTTTTGTTGTTGTGACAAAATACATGAAAAACTTTTAATAAGTAAATACCTAAGTATTTTGGTTTGTGTTTTCAGGCCATAGTCTCCTGGCTCCATTGTTCTGGGTCCGAGGAGAGGAGGCAGGGCATCATGGGGGATGCATGGGGTTGCTCATGGCCACCAGGATGGAGAGGGACTTTATTGAGGTCCAAACTGTAATACTTCGTTCATTGTTCAGTTTTTGTTCTGTTTGTTTTGAGCTAGCATGGTGGCACCTGCCTGTGATCCCACCACGTAGGAGGCAGAGGAGAACGGCAAGTTCAGGCACAAACAATGCCTTTTAAAATTTAAATTTTTTTAAAACACACATTTATGTCTTCTAAGTGGCTGACATAAAGGGTGGTACTTTCTTCTCTCTTGATTTTCTTGAGAGTGGCCCCATGTCACTATGCGGAAACCGCCTTAACCGCCTTTCATTCCTTGGAAGTCTGCACGGTGTTCCAGCACAAATGCAGGCAGACTGTGGTGTATTCGACCTGATCAACATTAACGGACACTTTAAGGTTGCCAACCTTTTGCTATGAGTGTGCAGCAATGTGTGTGTGTGTGTGTGTGTGTGCATGTATGTGCGTGCGTGTGTATATGTGTGTGTGTGTGTGTGTGTGTTTATGAAGGTAGGTTCTACTGTTGTGTTTTTTTCTTGCTTTGTCATCCAAGATGAGATTGAAATGCCACTCAGTACATTCAACTTCTTTAGTTTCGAAGTAAGAAAACTGAAGTTCAGAGCTTCATGCCATTTGTTCAGAGTCACAGAACTTGTTGGATAACTAACGGCCCCAGCTTTTGCCTCGAAGCTCTGGATCTTTGTCAGAGGGAGTCTTTGAGAACTGGACTTGCATCAGGCAAACCCCTCAGGAAAGAACAGCTACTTCCCACACACTGAGATTCTAGTATTTCCTACAAAAAAGCTCCTTTTATGTGCATCTTCGTCATCCAGTTAGTATTCAGGACCGACCTATGTCTCACCTCTTCCAGACAAAATGTTGAAGTCCTAATCTCCAGTCCTCCAGTGAGACCACATGGAAAGTGAAGTTTGTGAAGAGGTAAAGAAGTTAAAGGGTGTCAACTGGGCTGGGCTGGGCTGGGCTGGGCTGGGCTGGGCACTAATGCAACCTGACTGGAGCCTTTATTCTTTCTCAGCGTCTCTCCCTTTCCCCTCAAGGATGTAGTCTCTATCTGTTAGCTGTATCAGTCTCATTCACAGAGTTGAACAAAAGATGCTTCAGTTCCACCTTCTTAGCCGAGATCGCTGATGTCCTTAAAAGAAGGAATTCTTATGTTGGGAAGGAAGACAATGTCTAAGGCCCCTCAGGAAGATGGCTGCCCAGGACCCAGGGAGACACACCTGACACGTACCCTTTCCTCCCAAGCCTCAAAGGGCACCAATGCTGTGCTCGTCCTATCACAGCTCTCCACTCTCTGAAACTAGGTGGAACACGCTTCTGCTGTTTATGCCGTGCAGACCCAAGGACTTGTTATAGCAACCTTGCTTATCTTATAAAGGCAGAAACTCCAAGCAAGCTCAGACCCAGCCAGGACCGGTTAGCCGCTTCCAGTCGTTTTCCCTAAGGGTTTCTTCCCACAACAAGCTTCTCCAGCTGCCCCACCCGCGGCTGTTTCCGGTAACCTTCCCTTCAGAGGGGGCTTTTGTCAGAAATGCTTTCGAAGTTCAGAAGTCTCTAGAGCCCTGGATTTACTGCAGCTTTCGTTGTAGGTGGAGCCTCTGGCACCCCCAGAAGGACAATTGTGCACCTCAGAGTTTTCCCCTCGTTGGGCACCCAGTGAGAAGGCTATCTCCTTTTCTGGCCCGGACTCTTGTGTGTGTTCTTGCTTTAGATCTATCTTCCGAATTTTCTGAGGAGGTCAATGTGGTATAACAAATGCTTTTTTAATCACTGAGCTCTGCATTTAAGTGTCTTTTCCTGCTTTGCTGGGTCATTAAGTCTTTAAACACTTGAATATTTTAGTGATTTTTATAGTCTGATGATGTGCAGGCCTGTTCACCTTCTTACAGCCTCTACCGCCCTTGCACCTGAGCTGCCCCGGCTAGTGGACACCAAGGAGCATTTCACACCTGGCGCTGTTCCGAATGGGTCCCTGACTCTGCCACAAGCTAGATAGATGACAAACGACTTAACGATGGCTGGTTTTATGCCAGATTTATCTTAAATTTCTGTATGCTTTTGGGAGTTCAGGAGAGTGGGTTATCTTTGAGAAGCAGTCGGAGCAAATGTGGCTTGTCATAGTACATACAACCTCTTGCAACAGGATGCCACGGAGTGGGCATCTTCCCAACAGTAGAAATGTAGTTTTCACAGTTCTGGGGCCTGGAAATTTAAGATCAACATGTCTGCCGGTTCAGTGTCTAGTGAGGACCCGTTCCTGGTACAGAGGTGGCAATTTCTTTTTTTTTTAACATTTATTTATTTATACATATTCAGATAGTGGTGAGCCTTCATCTGGTTGTTGGGAATTGACTTTTAGGACCTCTGCTCGCTCTTGTCGGCCCTGCTCACTCCAGCCCAAAGATTTATTTTTATTATAAATAAGTACATTGTAGCTGTCTTCAGACGTGCCAGGAGAGGGCGTCGGATCTCATTACGGGTGGTTGCGAGCCACCATGTGGTTGCTGGGATTCGAACTCAGGACCTTTGGAAGAGCAGTCGGTGCTCTTACCCGCTGAGCCATCTCACCAGCCCCCCCAGAGGCGGCAATTTCTCTGTGTCCTTGTGCTATGGGATAGGCCAAACAGATGTGGGTCAGGAAGCTCTTTTATAAGGGCACTAATCCTATTCCTGGGAGCCCTCACCCTTATGATCTAACCATACCTCAGGGGCCTCACCCAAGGTCATCACACTGAAGAATCAAGATTTCAGCTTCCAAAGGGAGGGTGCAAACACTCCATCTCTGACTTCCTCGGGTCCTCAGAATAGGCTTGGTAGGCACAGAACGGACGCTAACTTTGTCTCGGGCCCCAATCCAGTTCCTGTTCTTCTGGACTGGAGCCCATCTACCACAGGTGCACCGAGAGCCTGCTGTTGACATTAGGGGACAGCTCCAGAAGTGGAACCTGGTCAAAAGTTCAATTTAAGCTACACAGGGATGCAAGGTGCATATTTTGTTACACCTGTCCCAGTTATAATACCACAGGCAGCTCCCCTAACCAAGCCTTAACTGATAGTGAAACTCACTTACTCAGATGGCGTGTTCCTTATTGCTCACCTCTCTACGTCTATACTGTCCGATTACTGGCTCATAGATCTGTCGTACTTAATTACCATCACTTTACGGTTACTCTGCACATTTCTTGTCAAACTTTTACCACGTGTCATTGCAGCAGCCTCAGAAACCTGATGTTTGTCATATCGTGTTGATCGACTCTCTGAGAGGCTCACACCAGGGTGACATTTTCTAAGGTGTCCTTCTCAGACTCTATCCCTGACTCTTGCCTGTGTATGAATAGATCACAGGCACCCTGCCCTTTTGTTCTTCAACTCTGTGGGACCATTTCTGAGCCGCTCACACAGCGTTTCCGTCACTGAGGTTTTGTTGTGTATCTGGTTAAGTAAATCTCTCCACTTTTCATTTTAAACGTTATCCATTTGTAGAGTTCCTCACAAAGAAAGCCAGCCAGCACACTGATTGGCTTTGTCTTAAGTGTATAGTTGAATCATTAATGTAATTAGATCCTTACAAAGTTATCTAATATAAGACATCCTTTACTAAGCTGCTCAATCCAAAGCTTTGAATGTGCTCTCTTATGTGCAGATAATTTTATGTGGCCTTATTGGGAATTTAAAATGCTTTTAGACTTTTTGTGTGTTCTTGGTTAATAAACTCCTCCGTATCTGGTAATTCATGCCTCTGTGATGAGTAGTATCTTCGGAGTGATGCTTTCTAGCAGCAACTGTGGGTGGAGACAGCTGCTGCTGAGTTTTGCAGGTTGATCTTGTGTCTGACACACTTGCTCAACCCTGGCAGTTCTCACTTGTTTGAAACATCGTTCTTCTAAGTTGAATGTTTTGTTTTTATGCTATTCTAAGGATGGCCCTTCCCCCAACCTCTGCTGTGGTTGGTGGTGGGAGCTAGGGGAAGTGTGACTCATTGAGAAGTGGAAAATCTCTAGGCCTCTGGATGCTAGATATAGGTTCCCTGTAGCTTTTGGAGACGTACTGTCAGGCCAGCAAACACAGAGATGGAGAAAAGGGGGAATAGAGGTCTGTGAACGGAAAGAGGCAGAGAAACATAGAAAGAAGCCACAGGACAGGGAACAGAATAGGGGGCTTGGTCAGCATGGGAACTTGAGAGGTAGCAGATGGTAAAAGAGCCTGAGATTCCAGAGGATGGACCAGATGACCCCTGGTCCAGCAGTGCCATCCAAAGAAGTCCCTGGGCCATCACACCTCTAATGTAAGACATGGAGGAACCCTGGCATATGACACCATCTTGGGTAGTTACGCGCGCGCGCGCGCGCGCGCGCGCACACACACACACACACACACAGCTGAGAGCCCCAGCTCCATCAGAGGCCATCACACTATTGAGACTGTGACCCCAAAACTTCTCAAGCCAAGGAACGTCTCCTTCTGCGCTTCAGAGTCTCAGAAGTCAAGAACCTTAGCCCACCCTATTGATCATCTTGCTTTAGAAGTAAGCTGGCTCTGACTGGGAAACCTCCATGTCCCCCATGAAAAACAACAAATGGGGCTACCTCTGCCCTGCAGTGTCTGGGAACACTGGGGACAGGAGTTAGTTTACTAGCCCTGATTAGAGAGCCTAATTTCAGTGGCTAGCTTAGTGGCTGTGAAATCGGGAAGTGAACAGCGCTTTGTTCTCCCTTGCGGCTCTGCCCAGGGTTGAAACAGGAGCAAAACATTTGGCTAAGCTTTGCTGGATTCATCTCAAGCCCGCCCTCCCCCGCGCCCCCCCCTTTTGCCTCTTAATTATTTTTAACAATTTCTACACACAGGCAATGGAGCCCTGAACCTCCTGGGAGAACCTGCCCCCCCCCTTTTTTTTTTGTGCAGCCGGTGATGATCAGAGACGCTTGGCAGGTCTGTTCTTGCTGCAGGAAGCAAAAGATGCCTTCAGACCACACTCTGTGCCAGGGCCTGGGGGTCTCCCAAGGAGAGGGGCCTCACAGTGCCGGTAAGAAACCCTTGAAGAAGCCAGACCCTCCTTGTGATATGTAAGAGCCGGGTGTGGCTGGCCAATGGAAAGACTAGAGAGCTACCCAGTCCAGTTAAGTCCCTTGAGCTTGTCAAGTGAAGACGGGACCCGGATTTCACCAAAGCCAGCGGGCAGAGACTGCGCCTCCTGTGAGCCAGTTTCCTGTTATGACCTGTCACTACACGCCGCCGAGTAACTGCGAAACAACTGCAGTGACTAAGCTTTATAAATAGGACATTGAGCGTTTAAAAGTACAGGAAATTCCCAGAGTCTCCTGTGGAGTCTTATTTTAGGTGTGCAGCTCATAGAGAAGCCAAGGGTCTCTCATCCCGCACAGGCTGCGCTTCTGTTCTACCTGATCGGAGGGGAATTGGAGTGGAGGGGTCCCTCTGGGTCCCTGCTCAGGGACATGCCCAGCATTTCTCTCACGCCTTACTAACTCTTACTGGCTCCCAGGAAGGAAGCACGTTAGTAATTAGCACTTTGTGGATTCACACCCATGTCTGACTCACTCCCGATCAAGAGATTAATCACATACTCAGTTCCCGCTGACCGCAGAAGCACGTAACCGTACCATGGGAGCTAAGGAGCCCTCTGAACGGGAGCAGGGTTCCTCTCCTCTCCCCATCCCATCCTCAGTGACGTGTTTTCTGAAAAATCAGTCCAGTATGGGATTAGTTGCTCAATGGTTCCTGCTGCTGCAGGGGTTGGCTGTAGCAGGGGAGGAAAGAGTTACTGGCGGCAAGGAGCTGCAGGCTCTGAAGCTGAAGGGTTCAGCTTCTCGTGGGTTTCAGGTCGAAAGGCTGTCCAAATATTTGCCCAACAACTCCCATTGTGCTTTGGAACAAGCCGCAGGAGGAGCCCTCGCTGAGTCACGGGAAGTGCAGGCATTCGACAGAAATGTGGATGCGGGCAGGTTTACCAACTCTGGCTTCTCTGCCTTCATAATTAGCCAGGCTGCCTCTCACCAGTGACCTGGTGACACCGGAGGATTCTGCTGCTAGGCAGCTCTGATGTGGTGGCACCTTCAGCAGTTTTTTTTCTTTTTCCCCAAGGAACCTTAGGAGGCACCGTCAGCCTTCCTCCAGTAGCTGAGTCTGCCCATGGCTTTCCGACCCGCAGAATTGTATCCTCAGCGACCAATGTGAGATTTCTTCCGCTGTTGTGTCCCCAAAGCTTCTAAATTCATCAAGCTCAAAATAAACACCCACACTGGCTGGGTTCTAGCCTTCCCATCAGTGAATGGCCTCACCTCCTCCTACGCGCTCTGTTTGAAAA
>JADRCC010572991.1:0-14094 GCA_019843855.1 Hylomyscus alleni | reverse complement strand
GTGGAACCACGCCTGGATCTAAATCTTGCTTTGTCCCAGGCTGAGCTTGCCTCAGTCTCCTGGAGTTGGCTATCTTGCTTAGGTCTAAGATTGTAATGGCCACTATCCCTCAAGATCTCCCTATCAAAATCCAGGTCAGAAACCTGTCTTCCAACCTCAAGATCTAGATCACAAATATGCCCTCCATTTCTGGATTGTAGTTCATTCTAGATGTAATCAGGGTGACAAGGAGGAATAGCCCTCACAGCTGTACACTAATTCCGAGCATTTGGTTTTCATATTCATTGAATGTGACGTACCCACTGGCCACAGTACCCAGGAATTGAGCAAGAAACTCCTTTGTAGTTCTCTGGTGGCCTGTGATGATCCTGTAAAGGCTGTTAGGTGGTACACAATAGTGTACAGAGACAATGACTGGCCTGTGTTCATCAACATGCAGACATTTAAAAGACATATGGCTTGCAAAAGAAAAACCCCAAGACAAAGCCAAAAAGTAACAAATTTTTGGGGAAAAACCCAAATCTTTATAACTATCTATCTATCTATCTATCTATCTATCTATCTATCTATCTATCTATTATCTATAGTGATATATATATATATCACTATTTTTTCCTAGTAAACCTGTATCTTAAATTTAAGACTGAGAGGATTAAACCTAGTACTTTCTTTGGAAGAAGTAACTTTTCTTTTTTTTCTAAGCTTATTTCCCTACAGTGAGGTAGCAGTTTAGATTTTAAAAGACTAAATAACACTGGATACTTCATCTCAATCTACTTAGTTTCCTAGGATTCCTGGCTAGAAAACAATGTTGTTTCTTAAACACGTATCCAGAGTTCAGAGGATAACCTGAATCTATGATCCAGCTAAGCAACAGAGTGGAAAAGCCAGGGCTCAGGCTCACAAGAGCCTAGCTTGGATTTGAGTGCATTAAGAATTTTGTAAATATGGGCTTTTTCCTGGTCCCAGTCTTAGTTCGTGTTGGAGAGGAATGAGTATATCAGGCAAGATTCTCTGAGAATTATCTTGCAGACCCACAAACTAAAGCACATTTAAGAACATCTAGAATTTAGTCTTGCACATAATTGAAAACATCAGGATTCTAAATGTCTCTAGATATACTGGGTCATTTGCTCTCATCCTCAGGCTCATCCCCACTCCTTAGGAGAAACGCACCAAGTGTATATAGCAAAAGTCTGTATGAGAGTGGCCTTAGGTCTTATAACTGAAGCTTCAACATGCCTGTATTGGATCTTCCAGGCTTTCTATATATTATGTATTAGAAGATGATTGAAAGAATCCGGGTTCTTCCTTACCTTCAGAGATGACCACATTTGGGTCTGTTACTGCTTTTGCTCTGTTTTGTTTTGTTTTATTTTGACTAGGTCTCTCTCTCTCTTTTTTTGATGACTTATTTGTTTTATTTTATGTTCATTTGTGCCCTTCCTGCATGTATGTCTGTAGACAGCATCAGATTGCCTGGAACTGGAAGTACAGATAGCTGTGAGCCGCCATGTAGGTTCTAGGAATTGAACCCTGGTCCTTTGGAAAAGGAGCCATGCTCTTAACTGCTGAGCCACTCTTCAGCCCCTGCCTTTCTCCTTTAATCCAGTAACTTCTAAGCAAAGCAAGGTTCCTTTCTTAATAACTATTAAGAAAGATCTCTTAATAAGAGATCTTGAATGTGATTTTATTAGTTCAACTTGGTTATATGCTTATATTAATATAATCGATACTCATTAATTTATTAGTAATCATTATTTTATCTCTACTAGGTGACAAAACTTGTTGTAGACATGTTACAATAAGAACTAAAAATAAAATAATTGAAGTCCCTTATTTATAAAATCTTCATTCTCATGGGACAATCAAGCATAACCTTGCATGTGGTTCAAAAATACTCTTTATGCTTATCTTAAAAATATCTTTTATGCTTATCATATTACACAGATAAGGAAAGCAAGGGGATGAATGTGCTAAGGGGACAGCCTTTGCTGATACACAATATTTGGCATTCTCTTGGGAGGAACAAGGCAAGTTTAGGGGACTTGCTTGCTTCTCAGGGTGGAGAATAGCTGGAGTAGGAGAAGACAAGAAGAGACATACATATGACCTAAAGATGTGGAGGATCTTAAATACTGAAAGATTTTATTTTAACTGAGTTGGAAATACAGAGACTAGGGATCAGCAGGGTGGTGAAAGGATCGTCTAAACTAAATCTCAGACATTGCCACTGTTGTTGCATAGACAAAAGGCTGTGGGAGCTAAGACTGATATCATAAGATCCCCTGAGAATTGTTCTAATGGCCAGGGTGGGGCGTGCCATGATTCCACAGAGCTGCCAAAAAGAAACGGTCAGATTTGTAAGAAATCCCGAAGGTGGAGTCAACAGCATCTGCTGATGGGGTAAATGTCCTTCAAAAAGAAAAACAAAAGCCAAAAGACTCTAATTGCAATGAAATAAAGGTGCAAAACTGTATGCTGATTCATAAGTGCACTGTTCTCCCACATGGAACAGCTATCTTGGTAAAGATTTCTGTAGGTCTGCTAGGAATAAGAGACGGACTAATGCTCTTGCCTCAGAGGGGGAGAGTGGTAGAGGTACCATCCCAACCACACTCGCAAAAGCGAAGTAGGAAGGCTATCTCAGACAAACCACAGTGCTGCTATTGAAAGGGGGAATAGACACTAGACACACAAGATTGCAGAAGTTGTCTAGTAAAACCTTTCTGAAGTTCCCCTTCAGCTCTGTAAGTACTGTTTTCCTCCTTGGAAATAACAGAAACAAGGAGTGGCTACTTAGCCAGGAATGGTGGTGTGCTTGGCGGATGGGAACAGGAAGAGCAAGGTCACCCTCAGCTACATGGCCAATTCGATCAAACTTCGATTATATGAGGCCTTGTCTTAAAAAAAAAAATAAAACACACAAACCTTGTGCATGTTATTCACTCAGTCTTTTAACCATCAGGCCTAAGAAGTATATTAATGGGGTTCTCTCCAGGCATAAAAACAAGCCTGACATTTAGTCAAATACTTCTTGGGATTACTGTCCCTAGTTACAGGATTGGTGTTAAATATTAACAAGAGTGTGGTGGGAGAGTAAGGGAAAGAGTGGAGACTCTTCAGTTCTTTTCTGACCAAATTCTCTCTCTCTCTCTCTCTCTCTCTCTCTCTCTCTCTCTCTCTCTCTGACCTGTGGCATCCCCCCACTTTGGAGTGTGCTCAACAGCTTGTTCTATCTGGAATTTCCTTTCTTGTATCAATCTCTGCATCTGCCAGTTTTGTAAGATATGAGTCTACCACCAGAAGCTCTTTATATGTTTCCCTGAATATTCTGTACATAACAGAGTTTCCTGAAGGTGATTCACATGTGCTTGTCAAGGATCCAGTTTTTTTAAATCTATTTCCTTCTTTATAGCATATTCAATGTCAGCATACATCCATGTAAATCCCTTTTTTTGTCTAGTCCTTAAAAAAATTTAAAGGCATGATTTTTTTTTAAATTTTAAAGTTTTTATTAATTCTTTAAGAATTTCATACAATATATTTTGGTCCTATTCATTCCCCATAATTCCTTCTAGATTCATCCATACCTCCATAGCAACCACCCTCTACTTTGTATCATTTTTAATTCTTTTTCTTTGCTTTTAAACAACATCTACTCCCCCCCCGCAATTTGCATTCAATTTTGTTCTGTCTATATACATCCTGGGTGTTGTCCAACCACTGACCATGTCTGACCAGAAGCCACATCCTTAAAGAAAACTGACTCCTTTTGCTTCAAAAACCCATCAACTGCCCAGAGTCCCTGTGTTAGGAGTTGGGGCCCATGATCCCCTCCCATTCCGTGTTTATAGGCTTGATTATCTGCAGCTCTCATGCAAGCAACTTGTCCTAGATCTTTCTATTGTTGTGCTGAAGTACCCTAACCAAAACGAAGTCAGAGAGAAAAGGGTACACTTGTACAATATCACTGAAGGAAGTCAGGGCAGGAACTCAACTAGAACAGGAACCTGCAGGCAGGAACTGATGTAGAGGCCATGGAAGAGTGATATTTACTGGCTCACTCTTCATTCCTTGTTCAGCCTACTTTCTCATGGAACCCAGGACCATCAGCCTAGGGATGACACCACCCACTATGGGCTAGACCCTCTCCCATTGATCACTAAATAAGAAAATGCCCTTCAGGCTTGCCTGTAGCCTGATGTTATAGAGGCATTTTCTCAACTATGGTTCCCTTCTCTCAGATAACTCTAGCTTGAGTCAAGTTGACATAAAACTAGCATGCAACCTAATATGCAACCACAGATGCTGTAAGTCCATGAAAATAATCAGTGGCCCTGCCATGACCCGGAAGCAGCATTTGGCTCCAGCCTTCCCTTACCTCTGGCTCTCACAATCTTTCTAATCTTTCTGCTGCCTCTTCTGTGATATTCCCTGAGCCTTGAGAGCTATGACATAATATTAACATTCCATTTCTGGATGATTACTCTGTTGACACTTATTCTCTACACGTTGATCAATTGGGAATTTCTCCACCAACTATTATCTGTTCCACAAGGAACCTTCTCTGATGGGATCTCAGAGCTGCACTAATCTGTGACAGATACAAATTTAGAGGGCACATTGACACTATGTCCATTTAGAAGAATAATAGGGGTAGGGCATTGTCAGCTCTTCAATCATGTGTTGTTGGCCAGATTTAAAGTGCCAGGCAAATGGTAAGTGGACCTAATATTTGATCAGAAAGCCAGGGATTTTCACAGTAATATCTGTGTTGTTATTGTAGCCCATATTTTATCACTTGGATGGGTAAGATTAGTGATGACCATCACTCTTACAACAGCTTACATAGAACCTTTCAATATTATGAAAGATAGCCAGCAGCAAGTATAAACTTGATTTCTCTAATATCAAGAGGACACTTTTAGCAGAAAGTGAACAAGGAAAAATTGACAACACGGGGAAGTCCTATTTACATCTGAGATTTAGTTTCTTTTAGAGTAAAATTGGCTTACAAAGTCAGTTTCCATTGTGTTATTTATAACTCTTTCCTTTGGTTAGCTCTGATCTTCATCCTTGCCTAACCATTTCTATACCCAATAATCCCCTGTCTATTTTCATATCAGCTGTATTCTTCTACCCCTTCTCCATTAAACCCCAGTGGCTTCCACAGAACATCCAAGTTAAACACATAGATCCATCAGTTAAAAACCAGAATATACACATTTGAGAGAGAGTATGTAACATTTGCCTCTATGCGGCTGGATTATCTCACTCAGGTTATTCTTTCCAGTCATCTATTTACTTACAAATTTTATACTTTTTACACATAAATAAAATTCTTTTTATGTATGTGCATACATATGTATGTATGTATGTATGTATGTATGTATGTATTTAGGAATGTACCATGTTTTCATTGTCCATCACCAGTTGATCAACATTTAGACTGATTTTATGTCCTGGCCATTGTGATTAGAACTGTAACAAACGTATATGTCTGGGGTAGGATACAGAATCCTTTTAGTATGTGCCTAGGAATAATATACCTGATCATATGGTAGCTCTATTTATAGCTTTCTAAAGAACTTCCAGTCTTATTTCCAAAGTAGGTGCCCAAGGCTTACACATTCATCAACAATAGATAGGTGTTCCTGTTTCTCCAGATCCTCTTAAGCATTTGTTGATCTCACGTTGATAGTCATTCTGATAGGGATGAAAGGAGATCTCAATGTAATTCCAATGTACTTTTCCCTGATGGCTAATGAGGTTGAACATTTTAAAGGTGTTCTTAAGCATTCGTAATTTTTGTTTTGTGAACTCTCTCTTTGGATGTCTAGACATTTTTAAAAGACCTTTTATTGGTTCTTTGTGAGTTTCACATCATACACCCCAGTCCTACTCATTTCCCATCCCTTCATATCCTACCTTTACCCTTGCAAACTCCCCCCCCCCCATAAAAAAACACATAAAGGAAAAAAAGCAAAGTATAGAAAACATCTCATCATGGAAATTGTAGCATGTCACAGTGTGTCCTACCGTATATCCCTATGTCCACACATCTTCACTTGCATATGAGTCATTGCAATGAGTCATTGGTATGGTTCAAGATCTCTGCCTTCTTTGACATCATCAATATTGGATCCTCATAAGGACTGCTCCCAGTTATCCTGTTGTTGCCCTGTGTCATGGAAATCCTGCAGCTGTGGATCAGTAGGACTGAATCATTCATATATCACAACCAGTTACAGATAATATAGATTTTGGGCTGGACTGTCTCAGAGCCCTGGATCTGGGCCTGGGTAGTAGCAGAGCTGGTCAGCCCACTTAGTAGATCTCCCTGATCTGCACCTCAGGATGAGCTTTCCAACACTGCTCTGGGTAGGCTACTCAATGTCTCCATCAGCTGGAGGCATCAACTCTCTTGCTCTCTTGCTCTTGGGGGTGGAGGCTAATCTGCAACCATAACTCCAGAGCCAGCTCCACTGTGCTACCCAGTCAAACCACAGGATACACTCTCCCAAGAGCTGCAACCTGTGAAGGGCTGGGCCAGCTCTCCAGCTCTCACTCCCTCAGGGCTTGCTCACCTATGCTATTAGCATCAGGGTCCACTCTGATGTCCAGGGGAGGTATAGGGCCTGCTCTCCTCAGTGCTAAAGCCTGTGAGGGGCAGGGTTAGCCATTCATCTATAATGCCCTGGGGCCAGCTCTCCTGACTATTACAGATGACAAGGTAAGGACATCACCTCCAGACCCATGCCACCTCACAGCATATGAGTCAGTCATTTTTTTTTTTAATTGAGCTGTTTTCTTGATTTTGTTTTTTAGTTGTTTGTATATTCAGGAAATTAACCTCTGTTAGGTACATTGGCAAAGATCTTTTTTCCCATTCTGTAATCTGCCTTTTCACTCAGTTGTCTGTTTTCCTTCACGTAACAGAGGTTGATTGTTAAGTTTATTTCCAGAGAAAACAGTTCTATTTGGAAAGCATTTGCCTATGTGTCACTACTTACTCCTGCCTTCTGTTCTAGCAACAATATGGACCTCAACACTCAGCTCACATGTTATTCTATTCTGAAAGGCAAACACTGAAGGATTACACTCCAAATTAGTGAGAAGACTCTACCTAAAGAAGCTCTTCTTCTGTCTTTGCATACATCTAATTTTCTTTTTAATGATTTTTATGCTTTTTTTTTTACTGAGAAAAGTTCTCTACTCCACACAAAAGAATCCGTTTTTTCATAATCTGAAATTTTTAAAGGTTTGTTTCCTTATTTAAGTTCTTCATCCATATATTGCTGAATCCAATTAACTCTACTCAATTCATCCTGGTGGTGGTGGTGACAGTATTCCTTATTCCACCCCCATATTCTGGGTACCCAACAGAAAGACACACACTGCCTTTATATCCCTTACACAGCTTAATAATAGGGCCACTTCCAAACCTTCGTGGGCTAACATTCTCCCCTCTGATATTCCTGAATTACTATTTACTAAAACTTGTACTCCATCTTGGCCATCCTGGGCCTAGATCTGCAGCCCTCTTGGGCTGAGTTCCCCAGCACATACATGAGGGCTATGTTCTCTGACTGGCACCTCTCAGGCATGACATTTACTCCTTTTCCACATGGCATTTCTGTCTCCTTCTTCCTCCCTCAGTTGCTTGCCTGGTAATCCTAAAGTCCTGCCTCTGTCTCTCTGCCCAGCCATTGGCCACCGGCAACTTTATTCACCAATCAAAACCTACTGGGGACAGGGTCCCTCAGCATCTTACATGCAGATGTATGGATTCTCTTGCAATTTGGGGACCAAATTAGCATAATACATACCGCATCAGACCAAATCCACAACACCTATGTAATATTGATTTTTGCATATGATCCATAGTAGGGTCCTTTACTGTACATATACTCAATTTGCTCCATGGTTTACTTAGGTGGAGTACTCATTTCCTAACTGACTGGTATACTGTCTTGTACACAGCTCAGTGTAGGCTGGAGCTATTTAGACTCTCTATTCTATTCCATTGTCTCATTCTAGCCTCTGTGGAAGTCTCTGAGAAATTAGTGATTTTTTGAAGTGTTACTTTTTCCTCTGTGTTCTCTCCCTTCTTTTCTTCTTCTACTGAATAAAGAAATAGAGTTAGAGTTTACTTATTTGTTTACTTATTTTGGTTGTTAGCCTAAACAAAAAGCACACATGGGACAGACCTAGGCCTTCTACACTTATTTAACAGCTGTGCAACTTGGTCTTCATGTGGAAGCCCTAACCACTGGAGCAGGGGCTGCTCTAACTTTGTTGCCTGCCTTTGGACCCTTTTCCCCTTGCTGGACTGCCTGATCTAGGCTCAATAGTCCTAGTCCTGCTTCGACTGGACGAGCCAAGGCTGGTTGATATTGGGGGTAGTACTTCCTTTCTTTGTGGAGAAAAGGTTGGGAGTAAGGAGAAGGGAGGGGAGAGGGAGGGACAGAGAGGAGAGGAGGGAGGGGAAGCTGTGATCTGTATGTAAAGTAAATTAGTTAAAAATAAAAGGCATAGAGTAAAGGTAGAGTAGCCTTCCCTAAGTAGCTACAAGGATGAAAGGCATAAACTAAGCATGACAAAGTAGAAAGATGGAAGATGTACAAGCTTTGATGTTATTATGACATTCTGATCTCATCATCCCTGTATTAGCTAGGCTGGATCACAGCCAACCTCTACTTGGTTAGTTCTGCATGTGAGATAGCCAGGAGGTGAACAGTTTACATTACTATTTAGCTGAGGATCTGGGCAGACTGCTCACAGCTTTATGGTGTGGTACTGCTGGTATAAGTTGCAGCTTTCTGTTGGAAGGTGTACCTACTCAACAGCTAGAATTCAAGGGCCTGGCAATTTCTGCCTAATCCAAGACACTGTTGACATCCTTCAAACTAGAACTCCCTAGGTTGCCTCCAGAAAACACAGGGCTGTTTATCAGTCATATATAAGTGTCCCTTCCTCTAAATCTCTTCTCACATGTCTGCGTAGCCCATGTTGGTTAATCAGAGCCAGTGGTCCAAACCTGGACTTCAGCCAGTTTTTGTATGGACTATAAACTAAGGATTATTTTTACACTTTAAATCAGTGGTTCTCAACCTTCCTAATGCTGTGACCCTTTAGTAGAGTTCCTTAAGTTGTGGTGCCCCCCAACCATTATTTTGTTGTTGTTGTTGACTGTAATTTTGCTATTGTTATGAATCATAATGTAAATATCTGACTGTGCTTTTCAATGGTCTTAGGTGATCCCTCTTAAAGAGTCATTTGACCCCCCTAAAAGGGTTATGACCCACATGTTGAGAATCACTGCTTTAAATGATTATTAAAACAAACAAACAAAAGAACAATATATGAGGCCTATAAGACCTACAATATTATGTTATGTCTATTTATAGTAAACCAATCCTCCAAGCAACCAGCTGAACAAAGTAAAACAATGCTTGGGAAGGCCCTTATTCCTAACTTCTGCTTTTTTTTTTTCATGGAAATTCACAACAGTCTCTATCTTGGCTTTCCTCAAATATCTTGATGGACATATTTAGTTTCTGTCATATTAAATTATTAAAGCACAGTTTTAAAAGGTAGAGCAAGTGTAAGGCAAAACAAGGTCCACAACCGGGGCAAGTCTATCTTAGAAACATCAGCGTCTTCAAGGAACTTCTTAGGAGAAAAATGGGCTAAAAAATTGGAAGTAAAGAAAAGATGGATTCGATAATGGGCAATAGAGTTTATATCTGTGCCCTATTGAGTTTTTAAGCTAGTGACAGATGGCCTTCAACTTAAATGTCTCAAGATCAGTGAAGATTTTCAGCTTGATGAATTCTATGAAACTGGTATTTAATTTCTGTTTCCTCCTAAAAACTCTCTTTATTAACTTTCTGTACTCTTGTCTTAGGCTTTGCATTACTTGGATGTAGAGTATACATCACAAACTCAACATGCACAAAATTAATCTTCTGACTTTCTCTTTAAAACCCACTCTTCCATGACACTTTCTACCATGGCAGCTGTTCTGTATCAATTGCACAAGTGCCAAATTTGGAAGTCATTATTTTAAAACTTCATGACTCATATTCAGTAAATCAGTCATATCTCTTGGGCTTACTTTAAATATTGTTCAGATTCTAACTGCTTCTTCCTTCTATCTGTAACTGACCCAAGCCACCTTTCCCATGGATAATTGTAACCACCTTCAGCCTTGACTCAATGAGGCAGTCTTGACTAACATTATTTTCAACAGAACAAGAAAAATGGTGCTATAACATTTTGATGTATGTTGGTTTTCATTTCTTCTGCACAAAACCTAACAGTGTCTTTCCATTTGAATTAAAATGAAAGGCGAAGCCCTTAGAACGTTTGCCATATCCTCTATAGTCTAGACTGGTCTTCCTTTTTTCACGTCACCTCCTTACCACCCCTGGCTTAATCCAGTTGTGCTACTCTGGCCACTAATTTTTCTACAACATTTTATGGAATGATTCTGCTCTAGGACACCTGGGCATACTGCATTTAGAATGTTGTTTCCTATAAGATAATAACCAGATTTCCTTGTTTGTCTCCTTTAAATGATTTCTTAGAAGCTGGTAGAATCATTCCTCTGGGAAAGGTGCGTGCTGCCAAGCCCGAGGATCTGAATTTGATTTTCAAGCTGGAGATCATCAACTGCTGTAAAGTGTCTGTAATGGCTACTCCTGGTTGTCAACTTGACTACATCTGGGATGAACTACAATTCAAAAATGGAGGGCACATCTGTGATCCAGATCTTGAGGCTGGAAGACACAGGCTTTGAATACAGATCTTGACATGGGGTGACACAAACCTTTGACCTGGATCTTGAGGCACAGTGCCTATGAAAAGCTTAGGCCTAGGCATGATTGCACATGCCTTTAGTTCCAGGAGACAAAGGCAAGCAGATCTTTGAGTTCAAGGCCAGTCTAGGATACCCTAAGTTCCAAGTAAACAAAAGCTTAGGTCCAGGCATGGTGGTACACACCTTTAATCTGGGCCATACCTCCTGCTGCAGGCCTAATAGGAAAACGGGAGAGGAAAGATTCATTCAGCTGCTTGCACTTACTTGCCAGCACACCTGTCAGAATCTACCAATTCAGGATTCCAGGCTTCAGAGAAGACCATCTGAAACACCTAGCCTCATGGGACTGAGCATTTACTAGATTCTTGAACTTCCCATTCACAGCTGCCAACTGTTGAGTTAGTTAGACTGCATGGTGTAAGTTATTCCAATAGATTCCATTAATGTATAGAGGTATTCCATAAGTTCTGTGACTCCAGAGAACCATGACTAATATAGTATCTTTTCACTTTCATGTATGAACCATGGTACAAGCCCCCAAATGCATACATACATACATACTTACATACATACATACATTCATACATACATACTTACATACATACATACATTCATTTTAAAAGCCTGGTCATAAACCAGGTGTGGTGGTTGGGAGGCTGCCTTTAACCTAAGCACTTTGAGGACAGAGGAGAGTGGGTCTTGGTTAGTCTGAGGCCAGTTGTAGAGACTATAGTGACAATGAAAACAGGAAAAATAATTGACAAACACTATGAAGTTTGTTGGGGGGGGGCGGTCCTTGTGATGAGACTAGGAGACAGAAACTAGTCAGGTAGAGCAGGAATCTCAATGCAGCAGGGATGACAGAAAAAGGTCCTGGCTCATGGTTCCTTCTTATCACTTCTCCTAAGCCAACACCCTGGAGGCTGCTCGTGAGGATGTGGTGCTCTAACTACCTCTTGGGTAGTCCAACTGGAAAGACCACTTCCGCATTCCTGACTCTAGTTTCAGTCAGCCCCCAGATTACCAGCTCAACAACATCCTATTTCCCAGGAACTGCTGCTGTACACGGGGTCTCTGCCTTTTGACCCCTTCTTAAGTTGCCACCTACAAAGCTGTAATCCTTTCTGAAACTCAACCTCTGTGGTCTGACTATTTAATTCTTTGGATTCAGAGACAAAAATATTGAGCCCACAGACTCAGTGGATTTGTGTGACAGTGAGTATCTGGCACCATAATCCCGAGTTAAAGGCCGTGTGAGAAGGACACCATTGAACTCAGAGACACCCCTCCTCCCTGTGTTACTTGGAGTAATGTATACTGTAAGTCAGATCATGCAAGAAATGATAGTTTTCAAACTTTAATTTTTTACCAATGAGAATGTGTTTTGTGTTTATGTGTGTATGTGTATGTCTGTCTGTATGTGTGTATATGTATGTGTATGTACGAATATATATGTTTGTGTGTATATATGTATGTGTGTGCTCCTTTTCTTTTTTGAATAGAGAAGATCAAGGCAATCGTTCACAGAAAAATGAAATATGTAAATTAAAACTTTGGAAATGTTATTTACTCAAAAAATGAAGCAAGGCTAATGTTTAAGGGCTTCCTTGAAAAAAACTACATAAAATAGAATAATTCAGGCTTCATATGTACTTACACTCAAGTACACACTGTTGTTAAATAGAAAGTCGATCTTCAATACAGTATTTGCTTTGTAGGAGTGAGTGTGGGTATAAATTTAAATTAATGGAGACCAGCAAGGAAGGAGGCTGTGTACAAAGAAATACAGCAAATGGTTCTGTCGGCTTTTAATCCTTTAATCTCTTATATCAAACACAAGCAAAGCCCAATACCAGAAAATTAAAAGGTGACCTTAGAGAAAGAATGAAAGGTAGCAGTGCAAACTACCAAGTCCCTACATGTGTGTTTACACAGAATCCTGGACTAGATTGGACCTAAGATACTGAGCAGTCACTTGCTATATGGCAGCTGTTACATGGGAATGCCAAGTCAGTTCAAATAGGACTCCTTCCTGAGAACTTCTGGGCTACTGATTTGAAGAATCAAATCAGTGTTAGAAATCAGAAAGTTACAAAAGCTCTCAGGTGACTCTACATTGCTTTTATTGAGAAAAACTACTGTGGGAACCTTTGGAGCAGTGGGTGGGGAACTTCCACACTCACATGGCTATCAGGAGTGGGATGAGAGCTACCTGTAGAGTCCACATCTCACTAGGCATCTTTCATGATATTCAGGCTCAAGACGATGCCTAATTTATTTAAGACATTCTTTAGGCTTCCTGTATTTAATGGAACTAGCTCCATAGTAGGGATCCCGCAAACATTAATTAATTGAATCTATACTTAGTTTCTGATTACCAATATCAGCTTTCTTGGGAAACTGTCATTGGAAGTGAGATGTGCAGAGTGCCACAGTATGGAAGGTTGATCTTATCATATTATTCCCATGTAACCCAGGAGTCCCAGAATGCATTCTTTCAGAGTTTCTAATCAGTTAAATTAAACATGTTTTAAATGGTCATGTGTAAATGAGGTTGAGAAGGATTGGAAAGGAGAAATCTTTCACATGCAAATAGAAATGGAGGTGAAATCCATAATGAGATCATAATAGGATACTAACGCCAGGTCAAACAACATGGGAGTTTCCCTCTGGATGTGGGAGTATGCCAGAATGCTAAATTAATTATGGGATGAAAAGGATTAGTTGTGCAAGCCAAAGGCCCCCAGATGTGAATGGGCTCCTGGAGGTAAGAATCTGCAGTGGTGATTTTTCCTCAAGTTCTTGGTACTTCATTTCTTCAAGTTCATCAGACTGGACCTCACCATTTGGAACTTAAATTCTGGACAAGCAAGACATTGATGCTCCTGCTCAGCTTAAGGGGAACTTAAACTGATAGGCAAAGGTTTTTCTCCATTCTCAGCATGGACCACCAGAGTATGCCCAGTAGATTGAAAAGTCTACTTACACCCATGATCACATTTACATAAAAATTACCCAGGGAGAGACCATAAAGCTATTCTCATCCATAGATACTTTAATATAACAAGGGAACAATCGTATCACTTGCATTCCTAAAAGATAGCTTTCATGATATCTATCAACTTACTAACTAACTAACAAACTAACTAACTAAATTCCCAGACTATGCCTTTCACTCTTCATTCATCATGGCTTGTCTTTCTATGGATGATAAGAGGTAAATAAACACAATCTCCAGGTGTTTATATCAGCATCCTAGAGAGAAG